>JASANN010000601.1:0-17130 GCA_031762395.1 Calameuta pygmaea
CTTGCCTCGCCGTCCGATCCGCCCTACCGCCACTGGCAGCCGAACCCCCTCCCGACCCGATCGCGCGACCCTTCGACGTAGCCCCGGGAATGTTACCCTTAATGTAACGCGGCGTGCCCACCTCGGGCCCATGACGCCACGTTACAAAACATAAACATATAAGTATAAATCAATGGGATTAATTATGTTAAACGATTAATTGATTGACGTACTTATCTAGTACCGTCGGTAAAGATAATGGCATACGTGGTGTTTATAGTGTATGTATGGGTTGGGGTATAACAATATATGTGGGTTGGCCATAGGTATAAGCGGCTGTGCATTTGTATAGGGGAGTGAATGACGTATGCAAGAGGGCCGAGACGTAACAATACATATATATGGAGATATGGATACAGATACGGATACGGATGCAGATACAGATACAAATATAGATACAGATATAGATGGATAGATGATAATAAGATAAATGAATATATATACAGTATTTTAGTGACCTTATGTATGTACGCTGGATCTTCAGTCAGTAGGAAACTAAACAATCTCATTGAGGCTTAGAAGCCGAGAAGGTAGCCGGAGAAGCATACAAATCGTATCAGGAACGGCAGATGGTAGCGTGTTCCAAAACAAAGGATTCGAAATATGTAACGCATGGCGATAGAACTCAGTTCGGTGGATCGGAATTACAAGATCATTTACCTTTCTACGTAGTGAATGCGATGCATGTGACACAGATTTATTTATAAGAGCTGATCTAAGGTGACTAGAGCTCCCAGTTTCAAGTATTTTATATATCATACAGCCTAGAATGAAAAGCCGCCTTTGTTTAATCTTTAACTATCCCAGCTGTTGATAATAAGGTGAGATATGCTCATCCCGCTTAACATCAAAGATAAAACGCACGCACGAGTTTAATTCTATCTGCATTTATGCATTAGTCCATCGGAACAGCCACCATAGGCGAGTAGACAATAGTCTATAACAGGAAAGATAAGTGCTGTTGCAAATGATTTCCTGAGATCTAAGAACTGAATTTCCTGAGAACTGAGATTTAAATACCTTGATGAGTCTACAATCATGCAGTGCGTCTTAGAGGTATTAAGACTCAGGCAATTATGTTTAGTCCAATTACATATTTCATTTATGTCCTGTTGCACCAGAGTGATGGCATTATAAAATTCAGAGGGTTACAATGTATGTAGATCAACAGATCATCGGCATAGATAGAGTATGTACAATTCGAAATGACGTTGTGCAAATTTTTCAGATAATACGCAAACAGGGGAGGACCTAGTACCGAAGCCTGCGGAACACCAGAGGTGACTTGTAGGGAAGAGGACGACGTACTATCTAGGTCAATTACAGTCTGTGCTCGATCCTTAAGGTCGGAAGCAAACCATTTTCAAACTAGTACCGAGAAACCTGCAGAGCGCATGTAATCAAGAAGCTTTCCATGACAGATTCAGTCGAAAGCCTTTGTAAAGTCAAAGAAAACTATTAAGGCGATCATACGTTCATATACGGCAAAACGAATGTCATCATCAACTTTGATTAGAGCTGTTTCTGTGCTCAAACCAGATCGATAAGCAGATTGTTACGGATCATAACCTCCGTGTTGTTCAAGAAAATCTGCCATTTGCCTACACACTATTTTCTCCAGGGGTTTTGAGAGGCTGCAAATAAGCGAGATGGGACGCAGTTAAGCGATTTCAGATGGTACACAACGCCCTTTAGGAATGGGACATATGTAGGATTGTTTCCACACTTCCGGAAATGTTGAGGTCATCAACGAGCGGTTGTAGAGATGAAGTAGCAAAGGAAAAATGACATCCAAGCACAGAGAGATATGAGCCATAGGTAGGTGATCCGGTCCCATTAAATTTGAACTCTTATCGCTTAAGGCAGAAACAAGATTCAAAGATTGGATATGCTTAAAGTAAAAATTGTCTTCACAGAAACCATCAGATTCAAGTGAAGCAGTATACACTTCAGAGAGCTCATCGTGAACATGATATGCAGAAGCAAAGTGACGATTTATATCCTCAAGAGGCCAGGCTACTAGTTTCCGACCATATTTTGCAGAGCCGGCGATCCTAAGTTTGCGCAAGTTTTTCCATATATTTTTGGGATCCCGAGACTCGAAGAGTAAGGTACCATTATACTTGTCCTTGGTTGGCCTGACTGACTAAAGTGAGCATCCAAACGAGATTTTAAATACCGTCTGTAGATCTTGTTTCTTTCCCTAATAGAAATTTTAATTTCATTGCTCATCCACAGAGAAGGAGCGTGACGAGGTAAGAAGGAACGCTAGCTCATCAAGCGTTTCCCTAATATATTGATTTAAGAGAATCGCCTGACGGTCCGTTGAAGATGCCGAAAGGAAAGATATCCAATCACATTGTTCAAGTATCAGCAACAGGGTAGGTAAATCCACCGATTTAATGTCACGATACGTTGCTTTCTTTCTAGGAACAGCAGCAGGTTTAATACAATATGTAATCCAGATCAGGTCGTGAGCTAACATAAGAAGAACGATAGTCTGCCCATAAAAGATGACCTTAGAGAAACTATCTACCGTGCAAAGATCAAGCCAGGTGTGTGCGCCACGAACATGATGCGTCATTGAGTGTTGAAATAGATACAGATTATTTCATCAGATAACGGACTGCATGCAGGAGCTGTCAAAAAACGAAGCTTGCAGATTTGCATTGAAATCACCAAGAATTATAATGTTTTGATAAGCACAAGAGAGATGGGCAAAGGTTGATTCAAGCTCATTTGACCAAGCAGCGTTAGCAGGCCGATAGACAGCTTCTACAAGCATTTTTGTGGCACCGAGAAATTGTAGTTCAAGGAATAGAAATTCCGGACGGGAGCAATACTCCTCTTCAGAAGACGCAAGTATTACAGAGTTTAGAGAGGCATGGACATATATAGCCACACCACCACCACCTCTACCAAACAACGAAAAAGGTTGTATCCAGTAAGTTCCACGAGGCAGTCAGTCATGTGAGATTTGAGCCAGGAATCAGGAATGGCAATTATGTGACAGAAATGAGAGATCAGGTAAATACGGAATTCATCTATATGCGGCAATAATGACTGAGCATTTACGTGACAAATCTTTAAGTTGTGACAAAGATTGGTAGTGGGGTCAGTACGTTGAGTCGAATTAAGTCATGACGGTATCTGGATTAGGCCATCTTGATGATCAATCCGGATGGATGAGGAGGAACCAATCTTCTTGACATAGATGAGCCCACGCCGAATCCAAAGACGAAGATCAAGATGTGGCTTCACTCGAGCTCGCGCTTGGGCGAGGAGTTTAAGTTTGGCCGCAGAAAGCCTTTCGTTTATGTAAACTCTGGATGCAGGTAGTGTGGCAATAATGTTTGAGGCCAAGAGTATAGGTTTCTTCTTCTTTTTCTCAATCCAGGCATCTCGTTTTATTGCAGAGATGAGCTGGACAATTAGTGTCAGCCTAAACGCATCTACCAGGACCAATTGGTAATTCAATGGCATAAGCAACTTTCTGAGTCATCTCAAGAATCGTTAGCTCAGAAACTATTGGTAGCTCAAAGATAGCGGTTTCATTTTTATACAGTTGCTGAGAGAGTTGTTTCAGAATGTCTGTTTTTGCAATTTGCACAGAGGGAACAGGAACTGGACGTTCCACTATGTATCACACATTTTTCATGCCCATATACTTTACATTGCAGACCTATACATTTGATCCTAAGCTCACTTTTCATAAATTACTTACAGGTGAAGCAGATAAACCTCGCCATACGTGAAGCTAGGAGATGGTCATTAATAGACGGCCAGAGAAGGAACTAACACTACTCGTCAAGAACAGGTCGGTAAGGCAGAGAAATGTCAGTTTGGCAGTTTGCAGTTCAAGTCAGCCTTCAAAATGTGAGTATATATAGTTTCAAAGGTTGGATGACACTTTCACTAATGTATTTCAGACAGCAGTTTCTAATCGACAATTTGTATCCTCATCGTTACATGATACGAGTGCACCATGTCGCACAAACTTCACACACTTTATGCACTCAATGCACAAGCACAATGTTCCACACTTTGTGCATTCTAGCTCCACTTTACTATAGAAAAGGTCGCAAAAACACAAAAAGTATAAGAAGCGACTGTTAGTTGCCGTCATGACAGAGAGAGTGGTCCTGTTCTGAAACACCGGGAACCACGAGCCATCATTATTACTAGATAAGGAATCACCTAAAGGTTTATTAATCCTTAAATGACCATTAAATCATAATCAACTACGGAAAGCAGTAGTAATGTAAAAGAGTAGCGAAAACGTTATAGAAAATTTTGAAAATATAATTAAAACGATGAGCCAGTGCTAGATCATATAACAGGTAAACATGTAGTAACTTATGTACTTGGCCTTAATAATATAATTTCAATCCTTTTTGTTAGAGGAATTCACAGCACTACCGTACTTACCGTATTTTTTTACACTTAAGTGTTTTGGGGGGGGGGGGGATAGGGACTTCTTACACTAGCTACGATTCAGACGAAGCAAATTGCAAGTTTCAACTTGCGGCTGTTTTTTGTTTGTCAGGATTTGATATTATACCGCACTAACTCGCATATTCATTGTGTTTGTGGCCGATTGTGTTGTTGTTTTTTTAATTAATGTTATTATCACTTATTTAATCGTCTTTGGAATTATTGTGCATTTCTGACCGCGCGCAAGGTGGATTATAATTAGTGTAAGCTCAATTTCCTTTGAGTTGACCGAAAATTTAAAAGAAGGTTTCCGTGTGACTTATTTACCCGCTGCCTCCGCTAGCTAGGTTGGTCGGCATGCGAGTAGGAACGCCAGGTTTTTTTTCTGGTTTAGAACAAATTGGTTTACGAAGAACCTGTCGCCCAACATAATTAGATAGGATTAGCCGCTAAAGGTCAAACGGAATATAATAATAATATACAAGTCTCTACTGCAGAGCAGCCAAACCGCCTACCTCTATGAGCGGGCTGTGACTAACCAATATGAAATACGACCTTACAGGTCATCAGAAGAGTGACCACCTGTTGTAACGAAATTTCTTCTCTGGAGTGGACAACGAGGTACCCAGAATCGAGAATATTCCACCGCAACTTACGGGTACGTGTATCAGTGATGAACTGAAAAATTTAGCCGCCTCCCAATAATCGGCGGTGCAACTGGATACACTACGATACTTCGCGACAAACGCAACGACTCCTGAAAGAATTCCGCTCGCTTATGCAGGAATAAGAACCCGAAGTACCGTTACTTTGTTACGTCCTATCCGTGAGCGACCGTTTGCGGGAGCAAGAGGGAGCTAGCATAGGTGTTGTGATCAGAAATCACGTAAAGGTATTGGGTTCTTGCCTCTTTAAGGTGCTAAAGCACGCCTGTCTGCGTTTATGTTCCTTGGTCAATGGTTAAGGTGAGGATCACAACCAAATGATTTGGAGGCTCACTTCTCCTACGTGAACTGTAGCTTCTACTGGTAATGACGGCTTTAGATAAATTTAGGATGTAGTGGGTTTAGGTTCCAAAATCATAAAAGAAATGTGATTTAACTCAATATAATGAAACAGTAGGTTGAAATACAGAAAAGTCAGTTGGCACAGTTCAATTCGGATAACAGTGAAGGAGTCTAATATTAAATATGTCTGTGTTGAGTCCTGGGGTGTGATCGTCAACTTATGGATAATTTACAATAGTGTTAGTTAGTTGGTGTGAGCTACTTACCAGCGGCTGAGCAGAGAGAAAGAGAGAAAAACGCCCTAAGGTGTTCAGCGATAGAGAGGTTGGAATTTGTTCGGCGGGAGGTTCCTGGTCCAGGCCCTAGGGTGGACACTCGCACTAAACGAACGCTTTCACGAGAATGTCAGGAACTGAGTTCTTAAGCGTGGACGCTCGGCACTGCGGCACTTTTCGCTTCGGCCCTAAGGTAGCTAGATCGAAGTACGCCCTAAGGTCTTCGATCGGAACAAGAATTGAACTGGCGCGAGCAATCGGCTTCAAGACTCTGGAAAGGGCCCTACTCTGCCAGAGGATTGATTAGTAACTAGTGTGATCGGTATCGATATGCATAAAGAAGACTTTGAATTAGGAAGGGGTTGAGTGCATTGGCAGGAGTTTTAGGGAATTTGGATACGTGTTATGGCGTGATCAGAACTGTAGCATCCGATTGCCCAATAGATTTCTGACGATGGGTCATCGATCGCAGATTCTTCTCTGGATTAGTACATTGGCCGGATCAACTTGGAGGTGAGGTTGGTGCGGGGACGGGAAGGTAGCTGGTAGGAATCCCGACGTGCGCGATTTTCGCGGTGCTATGCTAGAAATGCTCTTTGGGCGCTTCATTTCTGGGTATTCCGTTCAGCAATACTGTCTGTGCCGTTCTTATTCTTTTGTTGTCGTGATCTTTCTTTCTTTCCGCTCATCCACCTGTAATAGCGCAGTGTAAGTGTGATTCTTGGAAACGTGAGAGAATGTGAGATGTCGTGTATAATATAATGATGTTCCTTAATTATTACAATCTATAACCTATAATAAATAACGCACGTTCGTCGAAGATCAGTGACAATCGTTGTGGTCCTCGACCTTTTGCTGATGGGAGTGTTGAAGGGTGCTGGGGGGGGGGGGGGTAAAGGGTTGCGATGGGTCGGATGTAACAACCTGATCATTCCACAAACAATATAAGTGCCGCCAAGAACACGGTTACACAACCAAAGGTCTTGAAAGGTTCAGGACAGCCTCATTAGTGATTCTACTTACTTCCGCTCGCGCGGCTATTCAAAATTCGCATAATTAACTTTTTTATAGGTCACTTAATAAGGACTTCTTACTTAATTCGCACTGGCGGGTACGACGGCTACCCCAAAAGGCTACCGCCTTCAGAGGGAAACGGGAAAACATAATAGAGAATTTTCGTAGAAAAAAACGATTCAATAAAAATTATTTTTTAGTATTTTGTTAACTTTTTTATAAATGTAAATAATGGAATCCATTTATCAATGATAATTAGAAAAAAATGCCACTGGTGAGATTCGAACCCACAACCTAGTAGTTACCAATCTAGAGCATTACCTCTGAGCAGTCAGTGTTCTCGGTTATGGTTTAACTTTTGCCGCATCACTTCTCCAACGTCCCAAGTGCATCTCGAGAGAGACTGAATACAGCATCGTACTGCTTGAGCTTCTTATATCTTTTGTGGTGACCTTTCATCTCAAAGAGTTTGATCGAAATCGGTGACCCACTCACTTGGGGTTCTCCTTGTTACTACAAGCAGCGGTATGATAGACAACAGTAGGTATTTATCACTAAGGAGAGACAAAAGATAAGAAAAAGAGAAGGAGAGGGTAAATATTCCTTACAATCTATCGAGTATATTTTATTAGGTATTAAAATCCATAATGTGACACTAATGTTTATCTAATATTGAATAAAAGATATAATTATAAATCTTCGTTGCTTACAAATTCGTATATCATAATAAACCTAATACTTGACGCTGATGCTTCACCCAATCAACTATTCTTTGAGACATGTTCTTTTCTTGTAATAATGCCTTCGCAGCCTGGTGAAATTTTTCTTCATTTCTCCGTATATACATTGCCGAGTCTTGTTCAAGCTGCGCAATTTTGTCAGGGCGTATCTCTACCATAGTTAACATTTCAGTTAAATAGGGATTAAACCTGAAGTAAACGTGTTCTGGTAAGAGATCGTTTAACATTGTGTGCACAGCTGTAAAACAATAAATCATTAATTTATATTAAACACATTAATTTTATTTCGACAATAACACATGAAATAATTGATTTTACCCTCAGTGTCAGTAGCACTATCAAGAATCTTGAAGAATTTCTCTTTCCAGCTTGATACACTAGTCACTTCTTTGATGTCATCGTTTCCAGTAATACTATATGGGGTCCGTCCAGTACCGAAAGAAACAACGCATTGAATTGGAGTATTTGGCCACAGCTGTTTTGCTTCGTGTATTGCAATTGCACATGGGTTATTTACCATAATTCCTAAAGTAAATAAGATAATTCTATGTGTAACAGTATTAAAACAAATCCAGGATGGAAAAATATCGTGGTACAACTGAAAATATGGAGATTTTTCATGAAAAGTAAATCGGAATTACAGAATAAATTTTTCTCAACGAGAAAATTTATCAGGCACTTTAGTAATATTCGACTTTAGAGATATCGCTATAGACCTATTTTTTCTGTATTTGTATAATGTCACGAAATTTAGGCGTTTGAAAAATTGAAGATTCAGGCGACACTTACGACCGACTTTTAATAGTTCGTTAAAATAAAAGAAACAATCGATTTAATGATAAAATATTTATTGTGGTTAAAGTCAATATAACTACGTATGATTCATGGACTGATTGTATATTCAATAATTGTACAATTGATAGTATTCAGAATAATCAACGTATTCCAGAATCCAGAGATTTCAATCGTAAAATATTTTAATTGGAAATAATGAAACGTACATATGTGTAGCATGTGTTATATTTTAAAAGCGAGCGTCACGAGTCATAGCGGTCGAATGACGTGCTATCGCGTATAACCGTCGGTTCGGTTACCGCACACCACGAGCGAGCGTAGCGCGGGAAGCACAGAATGACGTTGGCATCGAGCGAGACCCGTACAACGGTAAGTATATGCGAAAAAATTGATGTATCGCAAGTTTTCAGCTAATAAATATTATTCTTTCGTTTTTCCCGAGTGAGTCGTACCTTCAACCTGCCAACAATTAATCACTAAATATGTCTATAGTTACGAAGAGTTTTTTTATTTGAAGTTGTGATAATCTCTCAAAATATATCTTCGAGGATCAGGAAATGTTCTATTTTTAAGTGATTCCTCAGTAAGTAAATTTGTTGGTAGTTTCAGAAACTATGTATATAAGAATCAATTTCCACGGTAAGTATTGAACACAATTGTCTTGTTCATTAATCTGATATTTTGTCGCGTTTAGATTCTTCTGGCTTGTTAGTTCTGTTTGTTTTTAAGTGTACAGTTTATTTAATTGTATGAATAATTTGCATACTTGAACTTTCCCACCACTTCATTTAGGCATAAGTCTGTACTTACTCAGGTCTTGTGTTCCTACTATACTTGAACTTCCTTTGGTGTATGATTGAATTTCAATTAGATCGTTTGGGAAGAATGACCAGTCTACCAAATTCCCCCTCCCCTATTCTTTGCGAGAAACATTACGCAATATAATCGATCCTTACGAACATCTACCCCTTCCGTAGTATAAGTTAGAAATAGGATATTAATAATCAGAGCATACTAAGTCTATGGGAACGGTCTACGTACCAGTGGGTGTAAGAAAGAGAGTTTGCGAAAACCAGAGTACTTTAGGACTACGAACCTTGAGGTGCATGCCGATAACATGACAAAACTGCGGGAACACAAACAACGGAAGGACATCACACATACAAACATAACACCTGGTACCAGAGCGACTATCGTGGGTTAGCAGATAAGTTAGCGGGGCGTGAGACAGACTCTATCGGGTCCATTCTTTGTTAAGCTGTTTAACAAATCTAATTTATAATAGATGCCGCATATTCATATTATTCATTTTTGTCAACCAAATCATTTCTCAAACATCCATTTCCTTTTTTTCCATCATTTACATGAAGTCTCGATCACGATCATCGCTCTACACATTCGGAGTAAGCAACAGAAAGACAATCGAATGTGCGTAAGCGCTTTAAAATGGTAAGAATCCCGGACATAATAAATAAGTTGTGACGTGATTTTTCGATTCACGGTCACAAGGCGACTCCTGCTACCGATAAAGATAACGTTCTCGCTTTCCGGTTCCCTTCGGGTCGCCAACCTGGTCAGAAACTATGCTCTCGGGTTGATTAGTACAGTTACGACTCTCGGAAGATTTCTTTATTGTTTAGTGGAGGCCGAGGTGCTCGAACCTGCCGTGGGGAGATAGTCTCGACGTACCGAGTTGCCCGGCAGAGGAGAGTACCCGACGGAGACGTCTCCACGGCCCGGCAGAAGCCCGGCTGAGATACCGGCGCCCCACTAAAGATGGGCAAAGGGCTGTAGAGCAGGCGGAAGTAAGGTTTTGATACGGTTAAGGGCAGCGAAGGAACCCCCTGTCCGAGTTAAGGATGCGGTGCCCAGCTGTCGCCCGATGCCCTGGGGAAGCGAAAATGGAGGATCTTCAAAAGTTACATACCGATTCGCTAAGGAACGCTCGCGATTTGATTTGAAGGGGCGACTCGATGGAAGAGAAGAGTTATCGGCTATAAGGATATCGACTAATCAGAATGATTAGTTCTCGAATTTGGCTATTGTCAAATCAGTCTGTCTCGGGGTACCGACCGAAGTGTCATAAACTGACTCGCGCTCCCGTGCTATCTGTTGATAGTTTTTCTAGCCGCTTTTCGATACGGTATAGAAAGTTATCGCCCGTGTAGTTCTTGTGATATCCAGGAAATTCTATGGATTTCCTGCGAGTGTTCCGGAGGTGTAGTGCTGTGCCGTAGTGCAGTGCCCATCTGAGTGTCCCTTGGATACGGTTCTCGACGTTCACGGATTAGCTGTACCAGCTCCGATGAGTACTCCCAATTTATTAATTGGTGAAGGGATTTCGATCTGTTACGTTCTCGATCAGCTGTTCTCTATACCGCGCACTATTTGCCTGACGCTTACTCCGACCCTTTCTACCTTAAACTAGCAGCCTGAGCGCCGTGCATTTCCGTTATCGTCCGCTCTCGTTCGTGCATCCAGTTGCGTTTGCTGATTTTACGCGACCTCAAAGATTAGCACCTACGATTGCGTTTCTCGATTTTACGCGTCCCCAAAAATCGAAAGGATCCATTAAGTTATCGGCTTTCTGATAGGTTCCGTCAGAACTCTCGTTTTTGGCGGAGTTGGGCCTGAAACAAGAATTGGCTGGCGCCCACCTGGTACGCGGATGCATGAGCGAAGGGTGGACGGCCGAAGGTAACGTAGGTTGGTTCTCGTAGATAGTTCGTTCCCGGATTTTGCTTACCGATGTCAAGTAATGTTAAGAAAAAGAAATACGTTACAAAGTTCATCCTCGACTTACTCACCTTCAGTATTGGACGTGTTGGACGTAACGATCTAAGTTCTGATGATGTGTGAGATATTGATCAAAGTTTCGATTTTATATTAATGATTTGGTAGGATAAGATAGAAGCTCTATATTCGGCTTCAGTTCTATCGTTTTGGAAATAGTAAGTATGGATAGAGGCCCTATACAACGGCTTTAGTTCTATCCAGGAAGGTTTTGAGTAAATTGTGAATTTTGGTATCTTGGATAAATTTTTAGATGTTATTGGTATATTTAATATATCAGTTTTGATTTGAATATAAAAAAATTATTTGGATAAAAAATCGACCCCCTTGAAACCATACAATTTTTGTCTGAAACTTTTTCCCGTATCTTCAATAGTAACGGTAATAATCGAGGTGTAGACTTTCGGTAAGACACTCTGTATTGTGTAATAAGGGATGAAATCGTATTTTATCCCGTATCATACACTATACTTTCCATGATTATCTGCATTCAAACCAAGTTTCAGTGTCAGTAGCCAATCAGAAACAAGTTAATTTAAGGCTAATGGTGCAGGGAAATATTAGCGCATGCGTAAATTGTGTGATTGCACGGTTAGAACTGTCACATATGAAAATCAAGTAAGTAAACTGAGGTAACTAACAAAGAAATGACAAACTAATAGGGCTAAAATAAGTATTAACCTTGACATACAGATTTAAAGCATTCGCAATTTACATACCCGCCAATAGTTGTTCGTGACATTGGTCTGAAATTTGCTTGCTACGAATGGCTGTAGAGACACTGAAACTTGAAGTTTCGATGTAGGTTTTATGAAAAATATGTTGTATTATCATTTTAATTGTGAACAAAATTTTTTAATTTAAAGAAATTATGTATGAAGTATGATTTTTCCAATAGGCGCATAAAAATGGTAACTATTCATACCTGTTTAACGGGAGGAAACCAGCCGATTTCCGACCAATCACAAGGTTATCGTGGTTTTTTCCCGCAGGTAAGATAAGTAGTCATTTACGGGGATAGAATAACTCAACAACCCCAATCAGAAAGTGCAAAAGTGTCGTTATCCAAGGACAATAAGGCATATCTGATTAACTCTGTTAATAAATGAATGTGTCTAGTAAAATCGTACTAATAAATTTGTATTTCACCGTCTTTTATTTTTTTTAGTTCACCCTCCTTCCAAATAAAATCGAACGATTTTAATTTTTTTAATGACAATTGTAAAAAAAATCAAACGAAATGGTTCACTGCTTCTATTGATACATTTCGTGAATGAATTATAAAGTTCCTTTAAAAATTTTGCTTTTGCTTCCTCTAAAGGAAACTATGTGACGGTGGAAAATTTTTTCTTCGAGATCTTCATGTCACCATGTTCAAAATGTGCCAAAACATTGAGAAAATACATTTGGAGAAAATATCCGGATGTATGTGTGCGTGTGTAATGGCCTCCCAAAATACAAAAGTGTATAATTCTTACGTATGGCATCGGTTAGCATTTCCGAATGATAGCTGACAGTCAATAGAATTGCAAACTCAGCACGTTATCCACTGGATTGCCCGCGTCACCTACCCATCTGTTTAGTTGATTGCACTCCTAAGGTCTTAACTCTACCTAAGAGGATCAGTAAAAAAACGACTATATAAGCAGTCAAAGTCATGATACCGATGCTCAGAAAATCGTTTAGCTTCACGCGCAAAAGATCGGACTGCACATTGTAACTCGTGCCTCTAACAGTTAGAGTATTAGATCCAGTATAATATTCGTAATCTGGCCTAGGTATGGATTCGTTGTTACATACCCTAGGGAACAAGCTGAATCGGTTACCGGGCAAAATTGAACTGCATAGACTAGTCTTTTCCAAATCAAGTAACGCATATGCTAGATAATTTTCTGTTCCTCAAAAAATCTAATCGCCTTATCCTCATATGTTCAAATTTACTGATTTATTTGTAACAATATAACGCAAATTCTAATTTCGTCCTAAGAATTTCAGGGAATATCTCTCCACGTTGGAATAACAAGGCGTGTTTTAACACTTTAAATGAGCAGCGAACCCCCATTGAATGCATTCTTACCGCTCGGAATTCACTGAAATTTTATTCACGTTACCTCCGGTCGTTCCTTTTCTTTTAGGATATTTTTAGATCATTGAAAGGCATTATACAGGGTGGGGCAATAACTATTAGCACCTTAGATATCTTCGAAACTATAAGGTTCACAGAAATATTTGCTGAAATAAAATTGCATAGCACGAAGAGGGCCACACTATATAAAAAAAATTGAGCCAAAAATTGAATACGAAACTTCGATTTTTACGATTTTTGAAATTTCAAAATTCTGCCAATTCATTTTTCGAACATTTTTGTCAAAATATTTTTTTTATAGCCCCAAAAATCCCCTTTAAAACAAACTCAGAAACATTTTTGTAACTATAATAGTTTTCGAGATATTTAAAAAAAAACTTGAAAAGTTCGAAAAATCTTGAAATATTCAATTTTGCATAACTTTTGAAAAAAAAAATTTATTTTTTTTCCTTTGGCAGAACTTTGTTTTATGATGAAAGAAAACTTCTGACAAAAATTCATCCAAACTGAAAGGGATCGATTCCAACCATTGGTCGATTTGACATTGAATGACCCTTTAACATTTTGTCCTTTCTATAGTCGGGGTGCTAGCCCCCCGAATCTTCTAGCGGGGCTTCGCCCCGAACTCCACCGCAAATTCTAACGTCGGACTCTAACAAACCACGAAAAGTTAGTACATACGGCGCTATGCATCTCAAATAACAACTACCACCATCCTAACTTCATTTTATCCCAATCTCATATCAATGTCATGTTAATCTTACGTCAGTTTTTTGTATCTTATTGTAAACTATACTGTAATTTTTCTGCGCTTTTTGAAAAAAATATCGCGTGCAACACGGGAGATAGAGGATTTCGACTTGTGTGATTGTCGCCCTCGTTTCGCTCGGACGATAACCTACCCACTCGTCAAACTCGTCTGTTTTCCTCTCTAGTTGTATGTACAATCTACTACGCTTTTCTATTACTGGAAAACTTGGTCAACATCTTTCCCATCCAAATTATTTGATAGCTCCATATCACCCGAGCCTGGAAGAAAGTATATACCCTTGATCTACCGGCCGCCTGAGTTTTCCCTAGGAGATTCCCGATATCCAGGAATCCCTCTTTACCACTGCTCATGGTAGGTCAAAATAAAAACAACCCCCCTTCCGGCGCCCTCTTCGTGGAGATGCAGACCGTGGCTGGTTAAAGTTTTCCATACCGGTAGTGCATCCTGGCGCTTGGACACCCGTTCTATGCGGGTTCTCAACCCTAAAGGGGCCTCTGTGCCTCCGCCGCCGGTCCATCATTTCCCCCTCATCTCATTCTCCCGAAATGCCACATTAAATAGATATGACAGAAAATAGTTGTCTGTAGCGAGGTTCGCAAATCGAGCCTTAGTAAAGTGCAATTTTTATTATGCTTTTACTACATTTATCATATATTTTATATTTAATCAATTTTTAAAGTCTATTTTCTTAAAAATGAAGTTTTGTAGATGAAAAATGTATTCAACAAATTCAGTTTACTTTTCCATAAAGGATCACCTACTTTGCGGTTGTAACATGATTTTCGCCGACTCTGTATATATTGGGTCGTCAAGAATGAAATTTGTACAAAAAAAGCCAAAGTTAGTTGATAACTATAAATTACATCTTTCACGACCCGATATACGATATCATTTGATATAATAGAAACATTTTCGACATGCTTCGATCGAGAGGACTGAAAAGTTTCAACGACCATCTTGGATCTCTATGCAGAAAAATTAGAAATACGTAATACTGTATTAATTTCTGCATATGAATGTAGTAGACGCGTATATGTATAAGTTTTAAAGCTACTGAAATTGTACTCTTATAGGAAATAATTAAGAATTGTGTGCTGTAGGATGCATACAAGATTTTGAAACAAGCTAATACACGTCGAAAAATTGCACGAAACTTGCATCTCCATTTTTCAATTGTCCGTGAAAGTTTAAGTAATAGTGCCGCTTGTAATTATTGAAGTGCACTCCGTTTACTTGAGTATTTATTATTAAATTTTTAACAATATTGCCATATGCTCCTCAATCCCCTAAGCAGTAGAAATTGAATATGATACATTGATACTCAAGAACTATAAATAATCTTTAAGAAGATTTACTTGCAGTCTTACCTCCATCTTGATGCAAATATTCGCCATGCTTAAATTCCTCGAAGTAACTAGGAGCTGCTGCTGAAGCTCTTACAGCTTCCCACAATTTATGTCTATATGATCCCATATACTGACTTTCTACTCCATATGGTAGTGTATAGTTTCTAAATACATAAGCCAGTATGCGTTCGTGGTTAACTATTGTTGAAACAGCTGAAATCTACATAATATTCAAAATATTATATATGCAATGTTTATATCCTATATTATGAATATCAGTAGTAGTAGTATAAGTTGGGGAGTTTTGGACCAGGATTCCTGCAACCGACATTTAACGACACTCTGAACCTTTGAAGGAGGATATCGTGAGCTCTATGATTTCTAGAAGTGACGTCACTGAGACCCTTACTTTCCCCGTGCAAGATCGTGGAGGTTTTGGACAGTAGCTGGTTCGATATCGAACGTTGTTTCGCAATGGTCGCGCGTGGAGACGGCAGCCTCCTCATCTCACGGAGAAGCTTCGCGATTCCCCCAACCCCCCAGCCTCGTGCAGGTCGAAACGGATCTCGCAGAGTCACGCGTCGAGAATGTAATCCCTCATCCTCCGAGGTGTCAAATTACTCGTAGGAGATACGTAAGCGGGCGACGCAACTTCGTCGGAGGAGGGATAAAGTTCATCCAATTATTCTAGAATGTAAGTGGCTCCGCCTGGAAGATGCATCTACCTTGACATTGATTCCAAGAATTTCTGTAAGCGACTCGATTTTTAGAATTTTCCGGTACCTCCCATCCCCATTTTAACCTTTAGAACAAGGTAGAATTTCCTATAAAAGGAGGAGCAGAACATGTCTTTTTTAGTCTGCTGTGGCAATTCGATCGATGTTAAATAAGAGAAAACAACGTGAGGGTAGAATTCGAATGCAGTTACTATTAAGGAATGTCGCGGAAGTGAAACGGTAGATCGAAGCTAAAAGAGATTATTACAGCCTTTTACGAAATCTAAAAGGACTTCATCTATAGTAAAAATGGATTTCTCAATAATTAAAAAAATCGGTCGTTTGTATGACTATCATCTTATAAAAAAATTGGCTAACTTGGAACCTCAGAAAGAATATAAAATCACCAGAATACGAAAAGCTCAAACCAAATATGGGATGAGGCTGCTCCTTAATATAGAAGGCAGCTTTTCGACGTTTTTACCTGCAAGGATGGCAAAAGCCTTGCAGGATTACAACGATCTCTTGAAGAAGACGATGAAAGCCTGTGAGTAGAATCGAGTCCTCATGCGTTATCTCCGCGGACGGTACAACCAGATCGAGTTCCAATGCCTATAAACTTTGTACTCGTGCTTCAACTATTATTATGTATACGTGTTAAATAATCATATTTATTCATAATCAAAAAAATATACGTTCCAACAACCAACCTCGTCGCTGTTGTTGAACGTGTACGAGGCGTAAGGTTGATGCGCATGCGTTTCATGGTGTGCTATAGATTCGTCGAATACGATCGGTGTCTGAATGTTCAGCGTTTCTTCCTCCATGGTACGCGGCAGACGAAAAGAACGCAACAGAACGAACGCTTTACTTTCCTCTCGCGACCTTGAATCCTTGATTTTTCAGAAACAAGACGTTTCGACGTGTTAGCGCCTTGAGAAGCGGTCGACGACTGATCCCTCTTTGGCATATCGACCTACTGTTATAACCACTGTCAATTTTCCTATTGTAGACGATACCCATTATCGTATGGATTTGACGTGCAGCCTGATCGTTATGACTTCTCCTTGAAAATTCACCAGGTCCCCGTCTTGATCGACTATTCGAAGCTGC
>JASANN010000602.1:10604-21922 GCA_031762395.1 Calameuta pygmaea
ATCTGGCGTCAATGGAGTTCTTAAGTAATATTATTCATGTTCTTTAACAACCAGAATAATTCAGATTATCGTTGATCACTGAATAATTATAAGTAAATCATTATCAACGTTTCAGCCTTATGGCCGTGAAGTGCTGGTTTTCGGTTATGAATTATAGCATTAACCGACTTTGTAGTTTTGTATGTATTGTTTAGACTAGGACATGTGTATCTTACTCTCAGCGTAACCCAGAACCAACGACATGGACGTGGTAAGATTTGGCTCCATTTTTTTTCTTTTTTTTTGTTGTTTTTATTTGTTAATTTTATATTTTATTATTTTTTTACTTCTTATTTGTCCCATATTGTTATTGAATATTAAATAAAATATTGAATTATCAGTACTTGTTTTCTTTCTATGGACATCTGGATCGGTTATTATGTAAGATTGTTGCTTGAAACCGTATAGAATATAAGATGCGGCTGTATTACTGTACTCGTATTAACAGTTTGCCGAGTAGGACCGACATCGTTATACTCGCGCCAATACATGCCTACTTTCGCATACCCGATATAATGTCCCGGCGACCAACTCACGAGACCAGCTAATGAATATGATTTATTCTGAATTTTCACCATTTTCGCGATTGAATCGAAAATGGAGATTGTGGCGAAGATTTTTATTTCTATTTGTATGCCTATAATCAGTTAAAATCGTCGTATCGATAATTACGTGCTGCCCATATTCAATTTCGTCCTCGATTGATTTTACGCATTTTCGACATGACCGTTGCGTTAACTGACCGTCGTCTATGGCTTTCTGCATAAAACCAAATCCTTGGCAAAGAAGCAAGTCAACATCAACGCTCAGCATAACGTTCTGCGTGATAAAATTATACCCGCACTGACACAGAACGTTTCTTTTCTGGCTTGGTATATCAGAACAGAGGTACTGTGTTAAATGAACTACATTACAATCGCAATTGATGCGCTTTATCGTTCTTGTGAATGTTTCGATTTTGTACAGTCCTAGTCCAGACAGTATGTCAGCTCTTTGTCTGTAACTGGCTACTGTGAGTTCCTTTTTATTTTTCTTTAGTTTCAGAGCCAGTTGTATAGTCTGATTCGCAGATTTTTCGAGGATGTCATAATAGGTCGCGTTCGATGCCATGGCACTCATGATCACCTGAAATAGCGAATCAAATGCACAGGTATTTTGGAGATTTAATTGAAATTTTTCCATTTTTACAGGTGGACAAAATAAACCACTTTTAAATGCAGGGAGCTTAGAAACTTTTGTATCTTTAATATATTGCCATTCCGGGCATTTATCTAAGTACGAAGGTTTGGCTCGTTTCTTAACAGGGGATTGCCTTGGTTCAACGGTTTTTTTTGGATTCCTTCGCGGCTTTGCCATGCCAGTCTTCATACTGGTTCCAAAGGTCACAGTCGTCAAGAGTGCTCGACTGGATATCTTTCTCGATCATGGAGGGATTACTTGTCGAATTTTTTTTTCAGGAAAAACATCTATCTTGGGATTCAATGAATTTGATGGGTTTTTACCTGAGCTCGTTGTAAATTTTAGCTGTTCATAGACAACTGGAGAAGTTCGGCTATGAACTATGATGGATGCAAGTAAATATGAAGTCTATTTGTGAGATGCTAATAGTTGAGATGCTAGGTTCACACACGTGTCTACAAGCTGGACACCATTAATGACACTCAGTGTACATACAAGAGATGCTTGGAGTAAAGAGTCTCGGTGGGCCGTGCCCCGTACGGCGGGTTGTCTGTAATTGGCGCGAGACTTTATTATTATTACTCTCTTACTTTATTACTTATTACTTTATTATTACTTATTACTCTCTTATTTACGTTACTACGTTCGTTGACCTATCCACCAATCACTATTTTTGTGGGGAAATAAATGATCAGCTGTCTCCAGTGGGAGGAGACTAAGAAGGAGTTCCCAATTCTCACGCGTTCATGATTGGCCTACTTTAATCCGTAATAATTAAAAAATTAATTAAAAATTTTGAATTTTGTTGACGCCAATATTTCTATTTTTTCACGCCGGATCTAACGGTATGTCTCTTGTCCGGGGTTTAAGAAACACCCTGTATAATTAAAACAAAGTGCCATAGAAATATGTTTTGTTTGTTTAATCTGTAAATTACAATTCATAATATTAAGAATTAGAATAATTTTCTATTTTTATTCAATTCTTTCTGATCTCTTATTTCATTTAACTTTGATCTTAAACTTTGTAAGATCAATTTCCTATCATGATATTGCCAATTTAGTGTTTCTGCTATTTCCTGAATCATTTAATGTCAGTGGCAGAAGATTATTTATATCGGCATTATGTATATGTTCTCTTTTCTCCTTTAAAAAACTATCTATCAGTGTCTGTGCCTTTACTAAAGCTTCTCTTATATCTTGAAGCTATTAAAAGGATGTATAACAAACATGTGACAGTAAACAGGTTTAGTTATGGGGATATTACATATACCATAGAGTATAAGGCGTAATCAATGTATCGAAATTACTTTTTTTTATTTGCTCGTTGGAATCAACTTTTTTCGGAGATGTAGAAGATTTGCAACGGTTTTTTTTTTCGACAAGATTTTGTGGGTACTGGATTCATCATTTTCCTAAAGGAAACAAATATTTAGATTATTATTTACAGTTTTTTGATGTCTTATGCAAAAGTAAATAAGACCTTCACATGTTCCATACAATCGTGCCTAAAAATATATGATTTTATTTGAAAATTGTAATTTTAATAAGTGTAGAAACTAGAGATTATACTCTGTCCTATTGTTAAGATTAATTACTTTAGTGATGTTTGCGTGTAAGCTAGATTTAAGATATAAGGGCGAAATGTGAATGAGCCATAAGTTGTGTCAGCCTTGACGATATGGCCCTCACGGACATCCGCGGAACCGTTGGCCAGTCAGTCAGAAAAGTCGTTAAGGGTTGAGAAAGGTTAGAAACGAAATCCAGTTCCTGTAATTTTATATAATATCATCCAATATTATTAACGAGTTAAACTTTAAGTCAGGGCGTGAATTTAATAGTATAAGTTATTATAGTAGAGAAAAGGTATGTAAATCAGATAAAATAAGTATCTCCATGTGCAAGTTATCGCCATACAACGTGCATTGTAATTTGTTTTCTTTCATGTGGCAGGCACCTTTCCTTTTAGTTTCTTAATTCTATCGTTAAGAATCTTTATAATAAGTAGAACAGATACAATAATAAAGGTGTATTTATATTATATTTCACTTTCCATACCCATAAAATTAGCAACACCTACTTTCAAAGATTTTTAATCTTTATACCTTACGTCTCTTCGCTTTCTTTTTTTCTCCTTCTATATCATTATTATTTTTCAGTAACTCTATGTTTCTTTCTATTATTTTTCCATAGATTTTTCCATAATACTGAAGTAGAACTGTCTCATATCGATCCTGTACGTGATACTTACGATATCGTTTTAGTTTCTATCGAGTGTATAGAAGGAAAGGTCATAAGAATAGGTAATTACGTTTGTTCGTTTCCAAATAATTATGAAAAGAAGTAATTATCAGTAATTGCCAGTTTATAGATTCCTTTTTCAGAGATCTACGAAATTATAGATTTACATTCGTGGACTCTTTAGTGTATATACACATATTATATATGTATACATTTTTTCAAACTTATATACTACCAATATTTTATATACCATATGTTGTATATGCGTACGTAATTATCTCTTTACACAAATATGCACAAATATCCACTTTATATTTTACTTGTAAATTAAGTCCAATCATGTATTATTATTAAGTAACAATGATAACGTGCAAACTGATTAATGACCATTAAATGATCCAAAGAATTACTAAAATTATCAATTCTAATCTAACAAATTATAAGTACAATTTCATATATGTATATCACATATATAACATTTACACATAAAATGTGTAATTTATATTTAAACCATATACACATTCTACGTAGTTCATATACGTTTCATATATAGACTATATGTATATGCCCAATTCTATACATGATTTTGTATGTAGATTGTATATAATCCATATAAATTTTTTCCAATTACCAGTTATCGGAATTTTCACTTATGTCATATAAATCTTGATTGTCTAGTTCTGTTAAAGGTTCTTAAGTTCTGACATGCCTAATACCATTGTTAACAAGTTGGAGATGAATTTCAGACTGCAATGATTCATTCTACTAATGCGACTACCATAGCTGACTTCAGTAGTTTCTCTACATCTACGAATGATTGCATCTGATATAGACGACTTACACACCTTAAATAAAACTGTCGCACTTTGCTCGATTTACCTTTTAACGGTTTCCACGTAGCTACATTTGCAATGAAATGGCTCATGTCTAGCCGTATATAGCAACTCGGTAGATTATCCAACTTATTAGAGACAATAATGGTATAGCATATGTTAAAGATTTGACCCTTTCGCGGGCCAGACGGGTACCGGTTGTGACCGCGCGGCGAATGGGAGGGGGGGGGGGGGCGTGCGACTGACTCGGGCGGTGATTGGCGCGGGCAGGCGACGAACCACGCGATTGGTGTTGTCGCGCAAGGGATGACGGGGGACTCAACGGAACCTTCGGAAAAGAGGGAAAAAGGGAGTATGAACGGGAGGCGTTTAACAAAAAGTGCGTGTGATGACGAATGACGTCAGATTGGGAGTTTGAAAACTTTTTTGAGTCAAATCTCTTCCGCGTGGACGGTGGGATGAACAATCAACCGAGTATACATGGAGACATGGACCCCGACACGATTGAGAATGTTGAGGAGGTGGGAGATACTCACGGTAATCTCTACTCTCAAGTGAGAATTACGACTACCGGTAACGGTGTTCAAAACGGGCTCGAAGAGGACGAAACGCAACGCATCCCGCAGATCGTGACACAGAGTCAAACAGTTGATGAGACGCGGAGTGTGGAACGCGGCAATATAAGAAGAAACGAGTGCGAAACTGTGCAGAATGGTGCGTTTAGAAACGCAAGGGAGAGTACGTGATATGACGACAGGCGCTATGAAGAAGGACGCGAGAGTGGTCCTTGACAGTATCAACAACGCGAAATTGGACAATACGAAGCGCGGTTCGGACCGAGACGGTGTGGAAACGAACCAAGCGTACCGCGAAACGGATGACGACCACGAAACGCTGGAGAGAATGGCGCGCGTCGAAATGAAGGACGACCCTTCGAAGAAAGATATGCCATGAACAGACAAGGTGATTGGTGGCAAGACGAGAATAGTTACTACAAGGAGGAATACAGCCCACGACGTCCAGAGAACGAATATGAAGATGACAATAGAAGGAAATGACCGGTGCAACGAGCGACACAAAGTGCAATCATCCAAGAAATCGAAAAATTAAAGGAAATCATTGCGAAAATTACGAATAAAAGAAACACCCTGGATCAAGATAGAACGTATCAAGACGCAGGAGAGGATGATGAAGATGTCGAGCGACATCTCAGGAAATGATTAGAACAGCTCAACGTACGACAAGACTTAAGGCGCGAAGCACCGCAGTGTCACGTGATTCCCGACCTTTCCAAAAACATCGAAAACTTCACGGGAAACAGACGAGGAATCCGTGCTCGCGAGTGGCTAGACAACCTCAAAGGAATAAGAAGTACTCAAAAATGGCCTGACGACGTAACTTTGGAAAGTACCAAACTCCATGGTGGCATGCACGAAACCGCTATATTCACAAGTGGAAACAATTTCGAGAAAATTTCCGCGCAACATTCATCGTATCAAAAAGTCCCTCGGAGCGATGGGCCGCGATGAACGCACGTAAACAAGGTGACAACGAAGCGTTGCGTGACTACTTCCATGCTAAGGTGCGAATGTGCACGGAATTGAACCTCGACATAAAGGACAGTAATACAAGTATTGAACGGGCTAAAGTCGGAGGAATTGAGCATATCCATGACGGGACGACCGTACTGGTCGCTGGATGCTCTGCATCATGATCTCTTGAACGACCAGAGAATCATTGCGCGATTCAAGGCAAGGTCACGGGGTAATAAAAATTAGAAGAAGTCAAAGACGACGAACGAAGTCGCAAGCACGAATGCGACGAGGAACAATGACCAAGCAAAGGAGCCATCGAATAAGAACCAGACGATTAATTGGGCATTCGTGAGGGATGAGGAAGGACGCCTCAAATGTTACAATTGCAACAAATTAGGGCATATCGCGAGTGATTGCCCAAAACCGAAGCGCGAACTGAAGTGTCGAATCTGCAATAAAACGGGGTACACCCAGAAACATTGTGCAGAAAGTGGAGGTATACCTTCACCTTAAATGAACGTGATCAACGACGCGGATTTGAATGAAAACTCGATTTAAAAGTACGTGAAAATGGTCGAAATCAACGGTAAAAGAGTACGAGCCTTGATCGACCCAGGAAGCTCCGAGTGTACGCTAAAAGCTACGCGAGTGCTAAGCGAACAATTTGAGGTGATCTACGTGCCGTCCCATCTTAAGGCGTTCGAACGTCCAACTTTGTGGTGAAATCGCCGGGGGTGGTACGAGCGGACGTAGTGATAGACGACGTATCAGTGCCGGGAGTGTTGATCCGAATTGTGCCGGACGACGCACAAAATTACAATGCCATAATTGGTCGATCCTATACGGAAAAACCGTGGGTCATATACACGAAGAACGGAGATGAATTAAACTGTACCATAAACGAAGATCGTTTCCAGATGGCGACGAAAATTGAAGGTATAGCGAGTACGATTTTAAGCGAAACAACGAAACTTCCACAAGCAACGATGCAGTTCATCAATGTGAACAATGACGCAGAAAGTTACGAAATGGCCGTGTTAAATTTAAATGCTACCGGGCGCGAGTGGCAGAAAGGACAAAGAGTAATTAAGGGTGCGGTATCTAGAGTACCGACAGTGGAGCAAGTTCCATTGCGAGATCCCGTACGCGAGGGAGATCTTGACGTGAACAACTCCCAGTCAAAGGAAGTGGTAAACGAACTGTTAGACATTATCAACGAGTATCGAGATTGTGTGGCTACCAATATTTTCGAAATCGGAAGAGCCAAGGATCGAGAAATGGATATCGTCGAAGTACCAGGTAACAAGCCCGTATTTACAAAACCGAATCGCCCTACGCGTCCTCAGTACTTTTAGTAAGGAAGAAAAATGGCAAATCGAGACTCGTCGCGGATTTTCGAAGATTGAATCTGCAAACAGAAAGGGTACATTTCCCCTTTCCGAATCTCGATGATCATCTATCCCAAATTCGAGACAACAAGCTATTCATCACACTTGACCTTGCGCATGGGTATTTACAAATCCCTTTGACGGAAAATGCGAAACCTAAAATGGCCATCATCAAGCCAGACGAGACCGTTAAATTTACCATAATGATTTTCGGATTGATGAATGAACCAGCGTACTTCTCCAAAGTCATGCACAAAGCTTTAGGACCGTTACGAGACAACGTCTTACTATACTATCTGGACGATATCTTTATACCTGGACGAGATTGGCCGGATTTACGAGACCGGCTAGTACTAACACTCGAAAAATGCAAATTTCTACAAGAAAGGGTGACGTATCTGGGATTTGAGATTAGAAATTAAAGAATTGAGCCCGGGAAAGTGAAAACGAAGGCGATTATCGAGTTTCCGACGCCAAAAGGAATCCACGACGTGAGAAGATTCCTCGGGATGGCCGGATTCTGCCGTAGATTCATCCCTAGGTTTGCTCATATGACAGCACCTCTACATGCCCTGATAAAAAAGGGCATCGTGTTCCAATGGGGTGAAAACGAACAAACAGCTTTCGGGAATTTGAAAACCGCACTGACATGCAAACCCGTGCTGCAAGCGTTTGATTCAGCGCGCACAACTGAACTCCATACCAACGCCAGCTCAGCAGGTCTGGGTACGATACTGCTGCAACAGGACGACCGAAGGAGATGAAGAATGGTGTACGCTATTAGCCGAAGAACGAGCGCTATCAAAAAAAAAATATCACTCCAGCAAATTGTAATTTTTAGTGATTATCTAGGCAGTGACCAGGCTAGGACCCATGATAGCCAATATCGAGTTCACGATTGTGACGGATTGCCAAGCGCTCCTATATCTGAACAAATCCAAAACGATTAAACCCCAAATTATCAGGTGGAACGACACGTTAAGTGAATTCGTTTTTAAAATCGTCCACAAGCCAGGTGAGAAGTTAGCTTACGTTGACCAGCCAGGGCACCAGTGGGTCATGACGAAAAAGAAAGAGATGCGGAACCCGAGTTGGGTATCTTCAACCTCATGAATGAGTACGACGAGGTCGCAATGCAACAAAACGCAGATCCAGTATTGGAAAGAAAACGAGACTTGCTCACGAAAACTGTCAATGAACGTAATAACAGCGAGAAGAGCGAAGTGGACACATACGAGCTGGTGAATGGTATCGTGTACAAGAAACAAGGAGAGAGACTACTCTTCACTATGCCAAGGGCGATGCGAAAGAGTCTTGCGATACGATATCACGAGTTGAAGGCGCATCCCGGTCTAGAACGAGCTCATGCGATGTTAGTCGAACGGTATCATTTTCCAGCGATGCGTCGGTATCTAAAAGGACACATCCGATCGTGTATACATTGTACGATGGTGAAGGTCAAAACGGGACGCCAAGGAGGTGAACTTCACTCCATCCAGCCAGGAGAGCGGCCTTTCGCTCACATCCACGTGGACCATACGGGCCCATTTGTGACTACCCGACGAAACAAGTATATCCTAGTCATCGTGAATAATCTTACGAAATATGTGCGGTTGACGGCAGTAAGGGACACAAAAGTGGGGACAGTGATACGGGCCTTGGAACAACTCACTAACGACCATGGCACACCGAGAAAAATTGTCAGTGACCGGGGAACGTGTTTCACCTCACGTGCTTTTACGGAATGGTGTGAGAAGAATGGAATAAGTCATACATTAAATTCACCACGACATCCGCAAGCTAACGAGCACGTGGAGCGGGTGAACTTCATGCTAGTTCCCATACTACAAGCAAGTTTAACCAAGGATAACGGAACTGACTGGGACACCAAACTCGCGACTGCACAGCGAGACCTGAACGACGCTCCCAACGCAACCACGGGAAAGAGCGCCTTTGAAGCATTATATGGGTATTCAGCACAGAGAGGCGAGGACTTACTGAAACGAATCACCGACGAAAGGAGAGCGTATACTCCGCCGCAAAACGTACAGCAGAAAATACGGAAACGCATCATCACGGAGCAGGAGAAAATGAAGCGACGGTACGACGAGAATCGAGCAAAAGGGGCGATATTTAAGGTGGGCGACATTGTCTTCATGAAGATTAATCCCTTAGCGACGGGAGAATCGACGAAGCTACAGGCAGAATTCAGAGGCCCCTTCGTAATTACGGGAAGACTACCCGGAGACACATATAAAATCACGGAGTTGCGAGAGAAGAACGGCCACAGATATTCTTCCACGGCACACGTCACCGAACTGAAAATATGGAAACCACACCACGACGACGACGACCTACATGACGAAGAAGAGGTCGAATGCGAAGGTACGGACATCAGGAATGAGGACAAAAAAGATGAATCTGAAAATGAAACTGATAAACCCGAAAACGCGGAAAATGAGTCTGAAGGAAGAGACGAAGAACCTGAAAATGTAAGGGACATTAGCGAAGGAGAAAAGAAGTTACCTACAGGACAGACTCGTCGAACAGGTCGCACCAGACGTCCACCAGTCCGACTACGAGACGAGGAAGAAAAAAGGATGGCCGAGTGTTGAAGATTTGACCCTTTCGCAGGCCAGACGGGCACCGGTTGGGACCGGGCGGCGAATGGGAGGAGGGCGGTGATAGGCGCGGGTGGGTGACGAACCACGCGATTGGCGGTGTCGCGCAAGGGATGACGGGGGACTCAACGGAACCTTCGGGAAAGAGGGAAAAAGGGAGTCAGTAATTTCGAGGGAACGAAAAACGACGAGCGTGCGACTTAATACATATTTGCATGTAGCACCGTAAATTACCGCAACCTGAAAATGCTCTTGCGATAGCAATTAAAATGGCACGCCCAAAATCAGTCACTGTCCTTCGTGGCATTGGTGCACCATCTCTTAGAATTTCCAATAGAAAGTATGTTATGATAACAGTATCATGTTTCGCGAACACCATTTGAAAAGCTGGAAACCGTTTGGAACCATTTCAATTCACCGTTTGGTAAACGTAGTTTTTTCCCAATACCTCTTGTGGCATTAATTGTTAGAAAGCATTCCCGATTGTTTTTATGGGCCTGTCGAAACATTAGTTATCGCTCCTGGCTCTAATAGAAATAGTAAAAAGAATCCATACCAATGGCATGAATTGTACGAGGAAGCATATTATATTTTACCATTTTCAAATTAACTACGGGGTCGCTGTTTTGCAAGTTAAGACGCTTGTCTAATTCCTGCTATTTTGCCTTCCTTAAAGTAGTACCATCGTACAATATAGGCGGCGTATTGTCTCCAATCTTCATTAAACGGTTGGCTTCTTCCATTCGCCAAACGTTTGCATGTTTACGACTTTCCACAATTTCACCCGCAATTTGTTCTGTAAGGTAACCTTTTAATTGCCGTTTTTTCTTATGCACGAAATCTGAACAGATTCCAAAGAGTGTAAACTCAAATATGGCATCCCTTTTCTTTTGCGGCTTTTTAAATAAATAGCCTTTTAAAGTAGCACCGCATACCCTTACATTTTGCTGAAAATTTGGCATAGATCTTTGCCTCGGCACTAGTAAAAATATTAATGCGCTTGAATGGAATAGCGCAATTAATTCTAGCTTGTTCCCATATTTTTTCAGCAAACACGTGAGTCCGTTGCCCTTTCTTTAAAGTGACATATCCCCGCATTCCGTATGTTTTGCGTTCCGGCTGAATTTGTTTCCATGTATCGAACGAAATGACTAAATTGAATTTTTTATTCGAAACATTATTATATGTTCTACGGGCTGGCACATTAAGACTCGTATCATCCAATGTATCATTATGACCACGCTATCTTTCACATAAAATGCCTGTAAAACTATGTCATTCATTCGATTACGATTTTTGTTTATGATCGTATGTATATGTTTTGGAGTTATATGCAACCCATCCTTGGCCATGGCATCGGAGACTGCCTTATAAACAGAAGCAGATAGTGGAAAAATTTTCCCATGATTACACCGGCACACAAAAAAAAAAAAGTGGGGAGTACTTTTGACTAGACCCATATATCCCTATGTATTTTGACGCG
>JASANN010000603.1:3207-94347 GCA_031762395.1 Calameuta pygmaea
TAAACAATTTTCTGGAATCTTCTAGGAAACGGCCCAAGTCCTTGTGTCGCAAGTTTGCAATGACTCCCGTCCTTATTCTTCCCTTAAAGGCAGATTCCGAGTCATTCCAACGCACTCTGTCACTTCTTCTCTCCCTCGCAGTTCCTCCACCTCTTTTTCGAAGTTGTTGTTTAAATTTTTCGTTCAGAGACTTGAGGATTCCGATCATTGTTAAAATTTTGGTTTTCTCTCCGATCGTAAGAGTAACGTTTCTCAGAATTTTGTTCAAAAGTCTGATATTCTGAGTGCCAAATTTCGTCCATTTTTCAATTTCTGCCGTCGATGAACGCTTCTTCAGAAGTTTATACGCTCCTTCCATAATCTCGATCAACTTTTTACACTTTGCAGGACCCATCTCGTTAATACCAATAATGCACTTGAAGGTTTAACAAACAATGATCACTGCGCATCATCGTAGGGTCTTTTCTTACGAAGGTTTTCAAGGATTTCCTGGAATTGTTTTCCATCGGTTCGAGCGATAAAGCACCTACCCGAATTATGAAATCAAGAACGCATTTTCTAGAATATTCAGTTACAAGTAATGATGCAACTATATTATAAAATTAGTTCGCAACGAAAATCCTTTGAGACAGCATCTGTGAGACTTAACCTAAAAATGGGGCACTCGCATGGGAAAGAAGGAGAACGAGAACGAGCCATGAGGAAGAGAGAACAATTTCGAAGAGATAGGTACTACGAATAGGTACGGAGCGCGGATCTATCTGAAAGGCGCAATCGTATCACTTTCGATAACAACAATGAAAATTCTGTACGAGCAAATCGTGCTAACGCTGCGGGAGAACAGCCAGATAACAAGTCATCCTTATTCGAGTCGCTCAAATACACACTACTGTAATCAATAAAATTTTGAAGTCGACTACGTCAACCTGTATGGAGAATTTTCTTGTCATTGGAACCCTATACCTCAGATTTTTCTGACAGTTTTTAGGAAACTCTTAAGGGTTAAAATGGGGGGTGGGAGGTTTCGCAAATTTCTGGAATCAATGTCAGGGTCCGTGCATTTTTCCAGACGCAGCGTTCTGGAATATTATTCGGACGAACCTTAGGTGTCCTCCTCCTACTCCGACGACGAAGTTGCGTCGCGCGTGCGTACGTATCTCCTACGAGTAATTTGACACCTCGGGGGGATGAGGAACTGCATTCTCGACGCACGACTCAGCGAGATAACGTTCGGCATTGCGCATTTCACCAACCGATACATACATAGGTTCTTCTAGAATGACTTTGAACTCGCCGCTGCGCTCGCACGAGGCTGGGGGATGGGGAATTCGCGAAGCTTCTCAGTGGAATGAGGAGGCTGACGTCTCGACGCTGCGAGATAGCGTTCGAGGTCAAGTCGGCTATCGTCCAAAACCTGCATGAGGAGGGTGGTATCGTTTTTCCTGGAACCGCTCTTCGGCACTGCGCGCAAACGGGATGACGCTAGTCTCTCCTCCCCCCTCTCTCTCTCTCTCCCTCTCCCTCCCTCCCTCCCGCTCTGTCTCTCCTCCACTCCTCTCTATCTCTCTCTCTCCGTCTCTCCGTCTCTCCGCCTGCCTGCCTGCCCGTCCGTCCGTCCGTCCGTCCGTCGGCCTGCCTGCCTGCCTGCCTGCCTGCCTGTCTGTCCGTCTGTCCGTCTGTCCGTCTGTCTGTCTGCCTGTCTGCCTGCCTGTCTGTGTGTGTGTGTGTGTGTGTGTGTGTGTGTGTCCGATTCACCGATGCTACGCACTAGTCCGTGCGATAAGGTTCAAGGTTAGGGAGAAAAGTTCTAGAATCTTTCTACAGGGCCGCATCAGCGATGCGCAATTCTGCGAGATAACGGTCGGGGTTAAAACGGCTGAAGGCCGCCATCTGAAATCTGCACACTCCGGCTAGGGAGGATGGAGGTTCATCGAAGCTTCTTGAAGGCTATCCCGGGTAGGGGGCAAGGGGCTGCTGCGAAACGTCGCGCGAGAGGACCGCCGGCTCTGGAAGCGATCCTTCGTGACTTACCGCGAACGCGAACCATCGAAGCTTCTAGAAGGTCCTAGAATGTTCTAGAAGGTTCTAGAAGGTTCTCGATCGCGTACGATTCTTAGAATCGAGCGCAAAATGCATGGAATCCAACGTAAAATTCCTAGAATCCCCCGTAAATTCCTAGTATCGGTGAGGTCACTTACTCACGTAGAGCTCACGACGGCAACTTATCACGGACACCCACCTTCGAAGGTTCTGGAGTGTCGGTATAGGTCGGTTACAGGTCTCCTGGTCCAGAACTCCCCAACTTATACTACTCAATACCTTTACGTGATCTCTGATCATAACACACACGTAACAGTTAAATTCTTGAAAAGTTAATGTGTCGCAGAAAATTAGCAGAATTTTTCTGTTATTACGATTTAAACCGAAATTTCATTTTCGCTGATTCTCTGCAAAATGCTCGTTCGTTCACAGATTGGTGGAATGTCATACTGGTGGCCACTGAACTAAAATTCAAAAATCGGAAAATAAAATGCTCAGGTGTGAGAGTTTCCCCAATAAATAGTTCGTCCGTCCGTACAGCGTGGATCAGAAGAACTAACGAGAAGCTGTGAATGGGAAACGAACTAACAATGAGAACTTAAAGGAAAACGTTACTCACTCTTACATTGTTACCTCGCGCTAGTACTGGCAGGCTGTGAATGAATGTGTTTAGCGCTTGGACCGTGAAACAATTACTAGTCGCCCGATTCGTCTGAAGCAGTTAATTTTTGCCTCACACGACTTTACCGTCCACCGTGCAACCACGACCCGCCGGAAATCCTTCATTCTCATTGGTGCATCTTAAATACTTCCCATTTAAAAACTATTGCGAATTTCGACAAATGCTTTGCGAGAGGTTACTCGGCGGGCCTCCAGCTATCGTCCATTTTCCGGTGTAAAAATAGTTTTAGGACACCCTGTATAACAAACATATATCGTAACACGATGTTACAATAAGGTGGAGAGGACAATCATAGGAATGACTGAAAAATAAATACACACGACCTATCAGGAAATTTTTAGAAAATTCCATGTCCCCAAACGTTTCCTGGCGACCTGACTTATAAGAAATAACAAGAGAGGTTCGAAAAACTCATGTGCATGTCACAGAGTGACATCGTGTATAGAGAACGATGTGCACAAACCCAATTGGATACAAATGCGAATTCTTATCACACGAGTAGTCATTAACTGCGTCATTCAAAAATATTACAAGTTATCTTTATCTGACAGAGCGGCTTCAAGCTGCATTATTCCAATATCAGGATATCCTCCTTTCTATTTACTCCAAGATCCTTCTATATTTCCCGACCACTTTTGTTATATAATCTCTCTTTCTCCAGTATTATCAGTTCTCCCTCTCTCCCCCCCTCTCCCTCCCGCCCCTTTTCATCCGTCTCCCTCCATTTTTTTTGCACGTTTTCCATGCGTCTCCTCAATCCCGTATTTCACCATGAAGCAGTCTCGACTAAGTTGTTATAGAGGCTCCGTTGAAAGGGACTGATTTATCAGCCCTTAGGTGTGCACGACTCTCAGAAAATCTTTCGAAAGCGCGTCTCACGTGGGGATCGTCTTACGTGTTTGTCCTTGGGAAGAAAAAAAAAAGAAAATAAAACGAGTGAAGAGGTTAAAACGCTTATTCAATGTAAGATTGAACGGATTGAGCCGAGGGGCTTTGTTGACATCTGAAAATCGAACTCTTATACCCTCTTGGAGTCTCTGATACAAATGGAGTAGTATATGATACACAATTAATGTATCATTTATCCACTCTGCTACCCAGTCTCCGAAGGTTAAACATTTTACCCTAGCCTAAACTCAAGTAAAATTAGAAATAAAATGCTATAGTAAGTCATTATTCATATCTAATTTTATTCCACCTATTCCATCTATATTAAATTCCACCATGGAATTTGCAATACGAAGTCATTTGTGTCCAAGTGAATGTGTGTGCAATCCGGGAGGGGGGGGGGGGGCAGTGCAGTTGGGCCCAAATAATACAGGGGCCCTTCCCCCCGTGAGTATTACATTCGACCAGTCTATTATTTTTAATATTCGAGCATCTTAATGCCAGTAAACTTTCCTATACATATATCTTAGTGGTTGCTTTCAACGTACTTACCTAAGATGGATACTCTGGACAGGAACTCTTCGTACATTTTGCGCTTCCTAATTGTCGAACCCATGAGAATCCTACGGTAGGAATCTCTATCTATACCCCATAACTTAACAGCAGTCTTTGCCCTGACAGTAGCAGCACGTGGAGTTCCATAAATCAACGCAAGTTCGCCGAAACTTCCACCTTCTCCAATTGTTGTTACTAATTCACTGTTAACGAAAATTTCAACTTCTCCTTGATCGATAACATAAAAATTATCGCCTTCGTCACCTGTGGAAAAAAAAATTGTATAGAAATAAGGAAAATACATTAACTGCGAATTGCAATGGGCTTACGTTTAAAGTATTTGGGGAATAATGTCCTCATTTTAATTTCTCGATTTTTTTCGTTCAAAAATTGTTTACAGGTCATGTACAGATTAATGATAATTAAAATTCGAAAAAATATCTTTTAATAATAAAGGATGTACCTATAATTACATGGGACGCACTTCCTGAGTGGATTCAGGGCACGAAAATACTGAAAAAAGATTGTATGAACATTGAACATGTATTTTATTTAACTTTGATCCGAGTTCTAGCCATTTCTATGTTTCAAATTCTCAAAACAAACTAAGCTAGTATAACTGAGTTCATGCAATAATTTATGTTCAAGGCTTGATATTTCATGTATGACCTTTTTAACTATTGTAGCATTAAAAATCGACCAACCTCTCAATAGTCCTGTACTGAGAGGGCACTCGTTCCAACAAACAGCCGAGAGATGAAAAAGATCTCCCGAAAGTCAACTCGCGGAAAATAATATAAATAAAATCCGAAAGATGATTAGTGCTTCCCGCTAATCAATCTAGCATTCTAATTAGTTAAATAATGGAGTTCAATTCAATTTAGATATTAAAAAAGTACATCGACAGTGAATAGTAAGAAAGTAAGCGTGATTTAAATCCAAACTATTATCTATTTTATGAGTTATTTCCGTTCAGTCTCTTGATAAGAGTGTTAAAGTTACCATCGAAATGTTATCTTGATATTAAGCGATGTTGCCCAACAGATGGCGTCCTATTTTTGTTCTTGAGACAGAGTTATAGAATCACGGGTCAAGTTAATCAGAGCTGTCGAGAAAGTATGAGTATTGGCGGTTTCTTACTATATACAAAATTTATAAAACTATATAATGAAGAATAAAACCAAATATTTTCGCGTTATTCTCGAATCAAGAGACTCAGTCAAGTCTCGCGCCAAGTATAGGCAATCCGCCGTACAGGGCACGATCTGTCGAGACCCTTTACTTAAAGTGTGTCTCGTAACTGTCTTTCGACTCAAATATCTTATGAACGGCTATGTGTGAGAAAAAGTTATTAATACATCCGCTAAAGGAATCGAGGATTCTGAACTGATTGCCATCAAAATCAATGAGACTGACGTACAATTATTTTCGTTCTATGGTTGTCGTCGTCGTCGCACGTCCATTCTCTTTTTCACTCGATGGATGGCGCTAACCGCTTTGCCTTCTTTGCCTATGTGTATTCTGAATGGAGTTGGTAATTTACGAATACACAACACAGTTAAATACATTTTGTACGTGAAGCTACACTCACACCGAATTCCCAATTATTATAAGGTTGCTTTCACAATAATATAGAATTATTAAGTCTTTAGCTCGCAAGAAAAGTATAACAGCCATTCACTTAGAGCGCGCGTGTGTAGGTTTGCGTATGTGTGTGCTACCACATAGTTCTTCGTATTTCAAGTGACAGTTTTTGGAGATATAGAATCGTCCAGGTGTTACTCTGTGTAGTTTCCTATATCCAGACGTCACATGCGGAAGTCCAGCGCGTAGATTGCTCTAGTATCCAAAAAAAGATCACAACCGGAATGAAAATTTACCAGATGCTTGGCAAATCCTATTATCCATACCTCAAACTATTGTAGAACTACTGTACGATTTAGTCGATTAGTAGTGCTGAATGGCATATTATGCGGTAGCGAAAAAAATTTCGTTCATGTCAACATTGTGAGAACGGAAGCAAAATCTCTAGAGTAATAGTGCAAAAACATGCAACTATTGGGTATAAACACCGCCTAACTGAAAATGAATTGTGTAAAATGAGTGTCACTGATCATGGATTGTGATCGCCTTTACTAGTTATGAGCTTGATACAAACAGACGTGGTATAGTTCTCCACATGTTCTCACTCACAAATCTCGATATTGGTTATATCACTGCAATTATTAGTTTAGATAAAAAATAATTAAAATCATAGAAACTATAACCTTTTCCTTTATTTTTAGATACAAAACTCGAACATACTTTTATTAATAATATATCCTTCACACTGTAAAAAAAGCTGAAAGTTCGTCGCATGAAAAGTCTAAGGCGAGGGACTTTTTAAAGAAGTGAGAATGTTGTCTTCTGAAAGAGACTTTTTACTTTGACAAGTGTAGTACTACACCAGTCAAGGCATTTTAGACTATAAAATTGATCTTTAAATGCTCCTGTCCCATAAGTAGCCCTTTCTCTCTCTTGTTTGCAACTTTAACTTTTCCTACATAGATTTCAAGGTTCTACGAAGCCTCTTACTCAATACAGTACTTTGCATTTCCTTTTTCTTCTTCAATCTAATATCATGTTGCTTAGTAATTTCTTTAAAAGTTTCAATCACGTGTCTTTCCTTCATGGATTTTTTCAATTCTTGAAATATAGTGTAACCCATGTTGATCATTCTGAGAAACTTTTTGTGTCTTGTACGGTGCTATACACTATTTAACACAAGCGCAAAACACTAATAAATACTCAATTACCGTCACGGTACAAAAATCTGAATGTCACTATTATAATCTTCAGTATTCAAGACGAAAACCTAGAAGAACACAATATGTGATATCACCGCTGGAGAAGAACAATTTTTACATCTTATGGCAAATGCTGCAAGTAAAAAACGGGCCAAAACGCGCCAAAATATTGCCGCGTATCATGCTATTGTTCTAGAAAGAATTGTTATTACAATTATACCGAAATATGGAATATGAATGTAATACTTAGAATTAAATGAATTAGCCTGTGTTGATATGGCGGAAGTTGCATATCGTCTTTGAACTATTTTCTACATAGTAATATCGTAGTCTATGGATAATTCGAACTTGTAACATAGGCCTGCAGTGATTCATGCAAAATGTCTTACTGGTACGTTTAGAGAGCCACTACTTGTGGGTATCAGGCTAGGATGGCTCCTTCGAAATTCTAAAAGTTTTTAGACAAGCGGGGAACTTTTCCACGAGATATTTACATATCTTGAGAGCATATTTAAATAATAAAAAAAATTCGATTTTCCTTATTTTTTTCAAAATATCTGCATCATCTTAAATAATTAAAAATCCTTAAAGACACAACATTAAAAAGATAAATCATATCCATTTTTGTTTCGTATCATTAGCAATTGAATAAATATACTTTTCAATGAATCCGTTGAAGGAATTGTATCGATTCTAATAACGTTTAGCAATGGAATATCAAACCTTGTCGAATAATCTGTTCTCCAGGCAGGAACGTGACAGGAAACATAGCATCAAAAATGTCGCATCGTTCAGTTTCATCGAGGTGAGCAAATAAGACATTCTTCACAATTGCCTTGCTCAACGCAGCCATAGTCTTGTAATTCTTGGGTACAACTTTCTTGACATAACTTGTTGCATCCTCTTCTGATACGGGCTCTGCCGATATTCCTCCTCGGCGTCTGGGTATTTGTGGTCCTTGCTGACCCGCAGGAATATCTTCTGTGTCCTCGGGACTCGTTGCGCTCTGTTGCTTAGCATCGTGTGCTTGTTCCTTTAACAAACGTGAAAATAAACTAATTTTAAAACAATCATCGCACAAATTAATTTCCATATAATTTGCAAAATAGCTTAAATCTCATAAGATTGAAAGACAATAATTGTAACTTCCATTTTTTTATTATTCACTTTATAAATGGATAACAAATTTTTCGTATATATAAATATTATTTACTCTGTTAAAATTATATAAAAATAAACTTTAAAGATGCATGTCGAATTATGTAAAATTTGAAGATATAATTCTTCGTAAATTACACAAAATGTAATAGATAGATTGTCAAATTGTTAAAGATGCATTACAAACAATTTTTAAATGCAAAATAAGAAGATTTCTATAAAACTACTAATTAAAAATCTAAGGAATAAAAATAGATTTATATGAGCAAGAACGAATTAACATACACGTATTGATTCACAATATTGAATACACTATATAAAAACGATAAAACCATTTTACGACCCATTGATGCATATAGTATATATAGATATACACAGGGTGTTTCACCGAAAGTGCACACCTCATATCTCGAAATGAAATGAATATAAAAAAAAAATCATTTGGATGAAAAATCGACCCCCTTGAAACCATACGACTTTTGTCTGAAAAGTTTCCCCGTGTCTTCATTAGTAACGGAAATAATCGAGGTGTGCACTTTCGGTGGGACACCCTGTATATTATAAGCTAGACAATTGTATTGTTTGCAATAATGATGGCTACGCCCACCGCAAAAGTATGAACGTAAGTAATGATAACATGAAGAAACTATAATTACTTGGCTCGAAGCAACCGTTGAAGAATGCTAGACAGATAATCACGTACACTAAAAATGTAAATAATCTACTTTACTTCGCTCTTAAAACATCTACTACGTAATAATAATTATGCGTAATTTTTTCTAATATATTATGTTAATTATGCAAAAGGCATATGAATCCAATGAAGTATGTGTAGCTAATAAACTTGTAATTAAATTCTTGTACCTCGTCCATCTTCCTAATCTTCCAATCCAGAAACTCGGAGATTTGTTAACACGAGCGTCACTCTCTCAGGAATATTAACCACAGTTCTACAAAGTATAGCTTGTATAGCCCTAAAAAATGTATATTCTTCGCGAACACGATACCACGAGAAAAACTTTCCGGTCAGCTATGTCCCTCGAGCAATAATTGCGTTAGAACCAGCGTAAATCCAATTAATCGGATGATTGCTGGCGGCCGTTCGTTGCCGAGAAAGTAGTCGATAGCATTAATATTCCTTAATGTCAAGGTTTGATACTGTTAACATTTTCTAGCAACTAGACCTGGTTAATAAATTGGTCTTATGTGTCTAGAATTGTATTGGTGCGTTCAGAATTGGGCGTTTCGGGTAACTCCGATTGGCTAAAGTTGTTCTGGTTATATTTCGAGCATATTCTATACTTAGACGGCTAGCTCCCAAACTATCCCATCATCTTCCCTCAGATCGACATACATTAACCCAATTATCTAACTAGTCTGCCTAACTGCCTAAGACTCTTTCCTGAGAATCGCGCACCTTCTCCTTTCGGTACCTAGCTTGAACTTAAAACCTGACACTGCTCGCGATCCACATCAAACAGCTATAGCATTAAAAGTGTTCTTATAGATAGTATAAAACCTTTGTGCAAACAAATCACAGCGATGTCATCTCATTGAGTAAAAATAGCAGTGTTGAACTCCTGCTGACTTGACATCGTTATGTGGAGTGGGAGTAAAGTGCAATAAAGTTCAGTGAAACGCCCTCATATAGATGTGCTATTATTGTGTACGTGGCAAAAAAAACAACTCAATTATAGTTCCATCGAGTTTCTTGACTCAACTAAAAATAATATATACAGTATTCATGGCGAAAATATTGCAGCCTTACTGGCAGATCGTTACCCCCTTGTTAAATTGATTCTACATGCCATTAAAACGACTATACCAAACTCGCTACTCCCTAATAGATGTGACAGATATTCCATATTTGGAATATGTGATATCTGTAATTTGATTTCTCATATAAGGAAAATATCTTAAACAATGCAGACCTACTTATGAAAGTACAAAGCTTCTATCAAATTGTGATTTGCCAATGATTTTGTAGTGGACCATGGATTTTCGATTCAAAATAATTATTATGTGACGTTATACTGTATTTCGTTATCTTTGCTATAACCTTGTTATATTTGTTCTTTATAATTACTACAATACAATATTATCTGTCGAATAGATAAAAACAGAACAATTCATGGTTTCGTTGAATGCAAGGTATTGAACGCTTGCGTATGGCGGAACGACACTTACTAATAATAGACCCCATACAGTCGCTCATGTTAAGGGGGTATTCTGGTCTAGAATTTTGAATAAATCAATTTAGTTATTGTTGCATATTCTTAAAGTTTACACCGTTAAAAATATATCTTCGAGAGAAAACTTTAAATTCCAATAATTTACGGAATTATAACTATTTTATTGACGCAACAACGGGACAATAGTCGAATTTAGGGCTCCGAGCAACGAGCTTCTGATCTTTCTAAGGAAGCTAGAACTGCTCGTAAATCAGAATGGGCTTCCGAAAATATATATTTTGAAGTCAAAGAAGGCACGCTCTATGAACCAGGAATCGCCAATTGACAAAATGTAAGTATAACGTACCATTCTATGACTGAGGCCGCTGCAGCTGTCTGAAACTTTTGCTCAAAACTTTAAACGCGTTTTTCTCAAACCTACTTTTTCCAACATGATTGAGATGGTATCTCAAGTTCTATTTAATCAATTTAGTTCAAATTTTGTATCAGTCTTCAATATATAACCTTCTATCGCCCCTACCACTTTTGTATTAAAATTATTTTTTCACTATTTAAAAAAATTAAAAATTATTTTAAAAAAGTCGAAAAATGCCTTTTTCAGACAGCCGTCATTTTGCAAAAAAAATTTCCGTTTTCTCTTAGGTAGGGGCTATAACGACATTCTTACTAATTAAGAATTTTTTTTTAAATGTTGTTTCAGATGACCAGAAGGGCTGCAATCGTGTCAACCAGAACACCCCCTTCTTTTACCCCCAACTTTACCAGCTAATCACCTCTTTAATTTTATTTTTTTTCGACATTTTTTTATATATTTTTAAAATATCAATAAATATCTTGTAAAAAAATAAATAGTACAAATATTTTTTTTCATTGAGCTCGACAAAACACCCATAATGTATGCCTCTAGACCAGAATAGCTCGTTAATTATCTTAGGGCGTTCACTTTGACTATACACTTGAAAATGTTTGAGTTAATGTTCAATCGACAGTTTGTGGAAAAGTAAATACAAATTCTAGAAATTTTGTAATTTATTTAAAAACATATTTATAACTACCCAAGCACTCGATTTTGATGACACTTGGTAGGTAAGTAAAGTGCTCTGAGGCATGAAACGTGCGCAAAAAATTAGCGGCCTAATATTCTCTTAAGGTCACTAGCAGCTGTTAGTGCGCTATTAGCGAAAAAGTCTATTGAGAACCGCTTTTAAGCTTTTAAAAGTGCACCTTTCGACGCCATTTTGGGACTAATTGTAAGGGCAACTTGTTCGGAAATGTGGGCAAGGTCATGTTTAAAGTGAAAGATCACTCCAATATGGTGGACGTGATGGAGGCTATTGTCGAGGTGGACGAAGTCCGCGAAATTAATGAAATAAGAATAAAAAATCCGAAAGTTTTCCAAGAGAGACGTGATCCGTTTCGTACGTGACGTCATCCTTAGGCATTTCTGCCGTATTCAATGCTCAAAGGCTATCAGAGTCGTGGGGATTTTCATCCTCCACAAAATCTTCCGGGCAAATTTCACTGATTGTGAAATTGAGCCCGGAAGGTTTTGGGAGGGCAGGACTTCCACCTGTACCACTTGTACGTACACTTGTGATAATACGAAATAGTCTTCTTTGCTGCGAGTTTCCAACGCTGCTATGCACCTCCTTATATCTTTCCATTCCCTCTTAATTCCAGTCGCTGTCATTTTCTCTGTTAGTTTCATTCATTTGTCTCTTCTACTCTTTTGCAATCTAGCTTTCATGTCGTTCCTGTCGTATAATAGTTATATACTTACGACATTTATACGATTTTAACGTATTAATTGAATATTAATAGCTGGCCTAATAATAGTTATAGTTCCAGCTATCTCTTTCCTACTCACAGAAACAAGTATACGGAAAAGATAAACAAATAAACTTCTTGTTGCCTGCGGTACAATAAGAAAGAATGTACATAATTATAAGAGTGTGTGAGAAAATGAAATAATAAATAAGTGACTTTCTAGCATGCAATTTATAGGACAATATAGTAAGATTACTTAATTTTAAAAATCAAGTGTTATTTCATAACAAGACGCCTGCCCAGTGCACAAAACCCTTTATAAAGTCTCGTAATTTTTAATCCTCTAAAATCGCGAAACATCGCAATATGTAATAGATTTCATTTTACTAGGTTTGTGATCAGTCTTTTTCACAACAAAATTGGCTTCAGAAGCAGACGGAAATAGAAATAACGAGAGAAAATACAAAAGAATCGACACCCTCTATAGCAGTTTCCAAAAGCACACGTTCAAATGCACACATTGACATTCCTGGCTCGGTAAAAGAAATACATAAATATAAATTTGAACAAATTAAAAATAATTATTGGGAAAATAGTTTTAATATACTGTAACAAAAATATTGCTACAGACTGCTCCCCGCCACCTGATTCGAGGGTAGCACTCGTCTTGAGCGTTGCTTATTGTGTGTATTGTTGTGTATAGTATTGTTTATTGCGTATATTTAGCATTACAGGATTACGATGTTTAGCGTAAGGTCCCTTCCCTCCATCCTTCCCTCCCCGACCCCATTCCCCCTAGGGCACTTTCTCGGAGTATCGAGGACCGCCATCGAAGAACATCGCCGAGGATCAACCGCCATCCCCAGAAGGATCGAGAGAGTGGCTACATTGCCTAAGCAGCGGGATGCGGGGAAGGCATGGGCAGGAAGAAGGACACGACAAACAGCTGATAGAGACCCGTAAAAAGGATGCCCACCAGCCAGCCAACCTCACCACGGAAATGCAGCCCCGGCGCACTCTCGTCACGCGGGTAATCCTAACGCCCGAGTGACAGCGGTGGAACCCTTTCCCTCTGATACCGTGGACGTGCCCGGGAGAAGAGTTTGACAGGCCTGGAGGCCGCCGTCAGGACCGTGACAACCAGAGGCGACGGAGCCCTGCCCTGCCATGTCCAAACTGCGGACCAATGCCGAAGCACGTCAATCATCGAAGTCTTGGAAGCCCGCCAGGGGAAACCGTGAAGACCTCTTCACTTTGAGCCAGGGTATGGTTAATGGTAGTGCGGATTTTTGAGTTGGGCGAATATTGAGTGAGAGTGTGAGAGAGTGTGAGCTATTTTGGATTGCGATGTGACGAATAAGTTTGAATGACTACTTTATAGTTCCATTCCGTTCCATTTGCCATCCCCATACCCCTCTCCTCTTTGCATTTTAATATTTTGTAGATCCCTTCTGGACATCGCGAGCCGTCCCACGTGAACCAGCCCTTTAGTAGTTCTTTTAGTTTCCGATCGGCCTTCTGCCACCTCCTTTGAAACCCTCCGTACCCTCTCCTGTCCGTACGCCCTTTTGCGTATCGAAACCCCGAGGTCATTGTTAAGAAGCTATTTGCGTTCGGAAACCTTTTTCCCTGAAACTCCTCACCTCTTCCCCCGCTAGCCGTCGCATTTCGAGTAAAGTAAACATTGGAAGACTTCCCAAGATTACTCGACGGTTCTACCCCGTTATCGTAGCTGGCGCCAGGTTGTTGTTTTCACGTTATTCCATGCCGGTAAGCCCTCCCTGCCTCTTCTACCCTCCTCGTCCATTGCGTATTTCTCCGTTCCCGACTCCCCTTTCCCTCTCGAGCGAGCTGTCTCTTTTGTTATTGTTTTGGTTATGCGATCTAGTTCTGGTATTGCGTGTCTACAGTCTGCCATTTCGAGTTATTATATTTCAGATTACCTTGTACTTCATTTTTAGTCCATTTTTTTTTGGACCGACATTTCCCATTCTGTTAGATCATACCTCGTGTTCCTTTTCTTTTCGCGACTTTTCTATTATTGCGATAACTCCATTTGCGTATACTCTGAGTTAATGCCAAATTTATAAAATATAGTTTAGATGATAAATGTAAATGAAGCATCTATTTCCTAATTAAAATTTTGGAGTTATAATAATAAGGTGTAATTTATTTTAATATTTGTATTTTTGTTTTTACAAAAATTAGAAGCTTTATTGGAAAAGTTTGTAATAGGTAGAACTCTTCTATCAGAAATTAATCTAAATAGGCGCACACGATGCAACTTTGTTAAAATAATTATTGATTATCATTTGAACAATTTCAGTAGGTATGAATATCGCACAGTTATCCTTTTTGTCAAGAATATTATTTCTTTGTTTTACAAGTGTATCTAAGGTTTAATAAATTTTTTTTTCGGTTTTCGAAAGATTATAATATAATGTAGTTTTTGTCATTTAATAAATGCATCATAATTTGTTTAAAACCCGTTACGTAACTTTGGACTTTTAAAAAAAATTAAAGAATCATTCGAAAAATACAAACTGATTACCTATTCCTACATGAAAGATCAGTTGCATACTATACTCTTGCTAACGGTTGTCGTCCAGCTTCAGGGAAGTTGTTCGACGGATACCACAACACTTTAAAGGAACTGAAGAAATACAGAAGGGGACATTTGAAAACCAGTGATGCCGAAGAGGAAGCAACTGACGGAGATCACAAGAACAAAAATGAATCAGGAGACTCGGTCGAGTCTCACGCCAAGTACAGGCAAACGGCTGTACAAACAGCGAGCCAAGGCCGAGACTCTTCACCCAAAGCAACACGGTATACGTGTGGAGATAGGGACCTGAGTACGACGGTTCAACAGCCGAGGCTATTTGAAATAATATTTCTCTTAATATTGGCACTGGAAAGAATATTTAACGAATGGCTATGCATCAAGAGAAATTAATGATTACATTCATACCAGTTTTCAATATTGTTACAGATTAAATGACATCTATATACGAGTTACTTGAGAGACGATGAATCAGTTCGGTCGTCGTCTTTTTCCCCGTCTTCGCATGTCTATTCAATTTTTTTCATCACAAATGGCGCTGAAAACTCAACTTACTTCGCTAAAGTAATGAAATATGTATATGATTTGACCTCTAATTTTCATAAGATATCAAGATTTAGCTATTATTGCATCTGTATCACTTTTGATGATATAATCGGTACGCGAAGAAAATAACATAAAGTGATGGAAAAATGTGATGTTTTGTATTTTTCCATCTGTCCTTTAAGCTATTTTACTCGTGAACCGACTGTTTGTTTACAGTGAGTAGTGATATGTATGTGCAGACTACGTTAAACACAACAATAGAATCAATCATGAATAATTCTTTATTATAGTTTTTAACTCAGTGATATATCCAAAATAAGACGTAAATAGTGTTATAAGGCAGAAGATGTTAGTGCTGACGTTTCTGCTTTCCAAAATGAGAATTTTACCAGTGCAAATATTTTTCTTTCTCCATAGTAGTTATATAATGTGTGCTATTATAAGGCTGAACTAGGTATAAGAAAGAACTGCGTTGCATATTATTTTTACCTTCATTAGAACGGCAGTATATATTGTCAAAGTATAAATATAAAAGTATAATTATCAAGAAGCAAGCAGGAAATCTATCCTTTATTCCAGAGCGAATCAATTAACAGTATTGTACTGCAACCTGTGGGAACTCATCCTTGGCAACTCCTGGTCTTGGAGAGCATTGTCTCTACCCTGTATCAGGAAATCCGCTATCCCTGTAGATTTTCTGTAGCAGTCATTGTGCCCGAGCTGGCAGAAATCGACCAAAAACACTACACCTCCTTTAAAAAGCTCAGCTCCCAATATCATTGTGATTAGTAGCTGTCTGAGCTCCCTGCTGTTCGTACTACCTAAGGAATCATTGTGATACCCTCTAGTCTCAGGAAGGACATCCCAAATACCTCTGCATCATCCTGCAGTAAATTTATTGTAATAGAATTGTCAGGATTGCAGATTCACCTCACCAAAAAAACTCAGCTCTCAATGTCATTGTGATTAGTAGCTGTCTGAGTCCAACCTTTCCTCAAGATAAAAAATTCAACAAACGGGAGTAATTGTGATCATTTGTGGGTTCCGAATGATTATCATCCTGATCATCAGCTGACCTACAGTCATCGGACGCATTGTGCAATCTGCTGTATTGTAGTTCCAGCTAGGTACCTCTTTCCCGCTCCGAGAGATTAGTAGAACGATTAACACTAAACATACCGAAAATTTTTTGAAACGTATTTCTGGTTTTAAAACGGTCAAATGGCCGGTAGATGGTACGTTTAGTATTAAGTAAACAAACATAATTCTTGTCGCCTACAGTACGAGAATATAACTGTATACAAATTATAAGAATGTGTGAGTGTGAAAGAGTGGAAATAGAAATTTAAGGACTTTAGAGAGTCTAATTTATAGGACAATATAGCACATTTGTTTTATTTTAAAATAAAAGACGCCCGCCCAGTGCACAAACCCTTATAAAGTCTCGTGATTCCCAATCTTAAAGAATCACGAAACGTCTCATTGATGCCATTTCCACGAGCTCCGGCCATTCCCGCCATCATTGGTTTCTAGAAGGCCGCCAGGGGGTGCTGGAGGTTTAGGAATTTCCGAAAAATTAGGAATTCTGATCGGGAATTGAACCCGATACCTTCGAACTACCAAGTCGAACCCAACCTTACATGAACGTTATATCTTAATTTGATTATTAATTAAAAATATATTATTGGTACTGCTAATCTTTATATGATATGAACAGAGTGTAACGAAGTGTCAGTTTTACCAATACCAATGGTTTAATACAACACTTACTGCGTTCCAAAGATGTTCCTAAATGAATGATAAGTTTTTCAAATAGATTTATTATATGCTTTTCTTATTAATTAGCATATTGCTTATATGTACATATACTCATTATCTCATGAATTAGACGCAGTATTGATTACCTTATTGCTGCTGTTACGTATGGCATCGGTTAGCACTCTCGAAACGGAATGCCAGCCGACAGTCAATAGAATTTCAAACTCAGTACATTACCAGTGCATTGCCCGTGTAACTTACCTAGCCGTTTCGCACACCTAAGGTCCTAACCATACCTAAGAACATCAGCAAAAAATCGACTATATAAGCAGCCAAAATTATGATACTGACGCTCAGAAAATCATTTAGAATCACGCGCAAAAGATTGGACTGCACATTGTCTCTCGTGGCTCTAACCGTTAGAGTATTAGATCCAGTGTAATATTCGTAATCTGACTTAGGTACGGATTAGTTATTACATACCCTAGGGGACAAGCTGGATCGGTTACCGGGCAAAATTGAGCTACATAGACTAGTCTTTTCCAAATTTAGTAACGCATAAGATTTATCATTTTCTGTTCCACAACATTTCTAATCGCCTTAGCCTCACATATAGTCAGGTTTTGTAATTTAATATCACGATCTATATCCCGAAATTCTCCTAATTCAAACACTACGAACAACAACTTACTGAATTATTTGTAACAATATAACGCAGAAATCAAATTTCCTTGCATATTAATTATCTATTACCCATCCATAAGAATTTCAGGGAAAATTTCTCCACATTGGAATAGCAAGGCGTATTTCAACACCTTAAACGAGCAGCGAACCCACCATTCAGTGTATTCTTACCGCTCGGAATTCACGCAAATTTCATTCACGTTACCTCCGGTCGTTCCTTTTCTTTTGGTTACTTCTAAATTTTAGTTATCAAATTTAAAGGCCTCGCTGGCCACTACGGCCTATGTAACACTGCCATAAGGTGGGTCATTTGATTAATTTTTCAGATAACGTTCAACTTGAAATACTAGTACTGATCACTTCCTTTTTCCATACGGAAAGAGTGAATGTTCTTGTGCAACGTCCGACCCCCCCCCCCCCCCCCCCACTCTCTTTGCCCTCCAGTACCCCGTCATATCTCAGCTAGTAAAGGCCGAGGGCCATCACGGTTGTAACGGATCCTAAAAGAAGATGCGTTACCTAGGATAAATCACAGATAAACACTGCCTTCGAAAAATTTTCGGATACTACCTAAACTGAACCAGGCTTCCTTTTATACCTGTTTCTCTGTAACCGAATGTGACCAAATTCTATATACCAATCGTTTAAACAATATTTTTTTCGCTCCATACGTGTAGGATGTCCTTGGTGTGTACCACCAGTGAAACATTGTTGCTATTCCGAACTTAGGCTATAGTCACTTTATAACGACCAACCCTATAACCGATAAACTTGCGTCTGAAGCAAACGTCTCCATTATAATATTCAATCTAAAGAGTATAGCCGGATAAGCATTCCGAATCTGCCCCCATGACGTATTCTATCGACACTTGGGGGATCAAATGCGCCTATTAGTGGCAGGTTTACGTTGTTTCGTGTTATATTGATTTTTCTGGACATTCCAGCGACGTTTTCCTGTATTGTAAATAAAGTTTAGGATATGTCCTATCAGATGGAGCAGTGAAAAAGTGACGAGCAATTCATATCAAGAGAATATAATTGTTTCATTAATTGCGTACCGGCGTCCATAACGTAAAACACAAAATTGTTAAGAGGTAAGTTAAGAGCACCGTCACTTTTAAATAGTCATATTTTAGTTAATATGTTATTAATTGCTTACAAAATTTGCAATAATAATTATATAGGCCTCAAATATAATATGAAGACTCAAAAAACATGCCTAAATTATGATTTTTCGAAAATATTCGACGGGCCACTATTGGGAACATATGAAATGCCTATAGCCCCCATTAGTGGTCGGCTAAAAGTCATTTTGAGTATAGGTTAGAAAACATTCTTGCGCATTTTATGAAAGACCAGTATGATCGTATATTAAGAGTGAAATGATCTTTGTTGTAACTGTGAAAGCTGCTATCGCAGACTTGACAAGCATATGTTCAAAAAATTAGTCTATACTGTGTTGATGTACCAGAAATGCTTGAGCAATCATTTGTTCAAGCATTTCGAACACAACGACACAGCGTAGACTCATTTTTTTAACATAACCTTGCCAAGCCTACGATAGAAACTATCGCAGTGTCACCAAAGATCAGTTTCTTGAAATCAATCCTATCGACACAGTGTAGACTTATCTTTTGAACATACGCTTGCCAAGTCTGCGATAAAAGATTTTGCAGAGTCATCAGATATTAATTTCTTGAAATCAAGCATATCGATACAGCATGGACTGATTAATTGCATCGTTATAAGATGGAGTCGAAACAGAAAATTCGAAAACAATATAGTTAAGAAGAGCTTAGCAGCGCATTGGTCGCTGTAAAGATAGGACGGTCGATTAGAGGCGTCAGTATAGAGTATGGTATTCCAACAGTCACCGTAGACTATAAGTTGAAAGGAAAACGCCCTATCCATAAGAGCTCGGGTCCGTCGAGGGTGTTCTCGAATTGAGAAGAAAAAATGCTGGTGACATAGATATTACACGTCAGCAAAATGAGCTTCCGAGTCACAAAGGCTCAGCTCATAAACAGCGTGGAGCAACTGGTAAAAGCGTTGAACGACGTGACAACCCCTTCACAAATAATCGACCGGGCCGAAAGTGGTTTGAAGGGTTGCTTGCACAACACCTCGAATTATCTGGAATAATTCCTCAAAATTTACAAAATCCCATGGCTCTATTACGGAGGATGCTCTGCGCCGATGATTTTCAGAAATGAAACAATACCTCAATGAGAAAGGACTTGGTGACATCGATGGTTCGCGAGTGTTCAACTGCGACGAGTCCGCATTTTTTTTTAAACCCGAAAGGAGAGAGAAAGAGAGAAAACGTTTATTTATTAATGCCCTGGGATGTGCGTATCCGCTAAGGGCAACAACAATTTTGCCAAACAATTTCAACAAAAATTTGCTCCCTCAGAAAAACAAAAAAAACAATACAAAGAAGAAATAAGGTGTGAGTATAAGTATGAAAAGTTAAGTGAATGTCGCTATTTTAAGTGGAGTAGGGTGATATGGTTTTAACAGGATTTACTTAACAGCAGCTTAAACAGTTTTTTCTTAAAACTAATCAGTCCTGAAAACTTCTCGACTTCATTGGGGAGAGAATTCCAAAACCGAGAGGCTTTGACCGCGATTGAGTTTTGATAGGAAGCTGTTCTTGCAGATGGTATATAGAGCTGATCAAGCTGCTCACGCGTATATCGCTGTTGTAGAGCCTTTAAAAGTAAAACGTGCATATGAATAAGACGGTTCTCTTAACGAGAGAAACTTGAACATAGCCACTCCCAAAAAGTAATGGTTCGCACGCACGTATTCAATCCACGACCTGAGCTTGTTATTAAGTTCTTGACTTAGATTGCTGTACGCCAAGCAGCACTAGTCCAGGTATGGAAGAATGAGTGTAGAGACAAGTTACATACGTAGTTGCAGGCCGAGGGAATCATTTTGCGATTTAAGTTGCCAGAGTGTCTTAAAGATTTTATTCGAAATACCCGAAATATGATCCCTCCAGGACAAAGTATTATTAATTATCATTCCAAGGTACTTAATTTGAGCGCAGTATGGCACTTCAATTCTTCCTACTCTAATCCTGAGCAGTGTTTCCAGAGTAAGGTTATTGATATATTTTGAGCTGCCTATGATCATGGAGAATGTTTTACTAGCATTCAGAGAGAACATATTATCATCCACCCATTCACAAATTCTGTTGACATCCTCGTTAACGGAAGCAACTCCAGCAAGCAGGTCAGACGGTTTGCATTTGACATGGATAAGGAAATCATCAGCATATAACATATGTTTACAACTTACAAGCACAGAGGGGAAATCGTTAAAAAACACAGAAAAAAGTAAAGGAGCTAAAACTAAGCCTCGAGGGATTCCAGAGAGAATGTTTGCCCGTGCTGATTGTTTTCCATCCTGCCCGCGTATCGCTTGCCTACGCCCAATGAGGTAAGATCTAAACCAATTTAATGCAGTACATGATAATTTCATTCGTCTTAGTTTGGCTAGAAATAGGGAGTAATTAACAGTATTTATTAAGGCCTTGCTTAAATCAAAGGAGACAAGAATGGTTAGCTCTCTATTGTCAATATCTAGCCTGATATCATCAGTGATTAGCAACAGAGCAGTTTGCGTGCTAAAATTTTTGCGAAATCCTAACTGCAGAGGGTTAAAAAGCTGATTAACTTAATAGGTATGTGAACAGTTGAGTATTTACTATTTTTTTCAATAGTTTTCGAGAATGTGCACAAGATCGAAATGGGCCGAAATTGATCATAGATTAATGCGTTCGCACATTTTAGGAAGCGGGCATATAATCGAATCTTTCGACGCCGAGGGAAAGTCATCGGTCGTTAAGGAGTAGTTGTAGATGTCCAATAAGACAGATGATATTCCAGGCCACGCAAGATTGACATAGCTAATGGACATATTATCAGGGCCTTTAGCATTGGTTTTAAAGCAGAACATAACCTTATTAAACATGTCAAAGGTGATATGGTGAAAATGGGAATCTTTATGACTAAGTGGTATGACAGGTGGAAATTCAAGGCTCGTGCGAGTCGCAAGCGTATCAGGCTTTAAAACACTAGGGAAGTAATCATTGAACCCATCTGTAAACAATACAGGGTATCTCAAAATGTTTCCTTTTCATTAAACCTAATTCATGAAGCTTCCTCCATACCAGTTTGGGGTCTTTTAAATTTGCAAACTTATCACGATAATATATCATTTCAGCATTTCTAATTAAGGCTTGGACTCTGTTTCGCAAGAGTTTGAGTTTAGAGAAGAAAATCTCAGCATTCCTAGAACGCTGAAACGGTTTTCTCATACAATCTCTGTCTCTGATTAGTGATTTTATTTCCGAACAGAGCCGGTGGACGTCGTACACGCACGAGATGCTCGGGCGCTATAATATCAAGTGCCGATAGAATATTTGCATTAAGAGCGCATATTTTGTTATTTATAGATGTCGTGGAGTATGTCATTTCCCAGTCCATTTCGCATAGCATATTCGCAAAAGCGTCTTTGTTTAGAGTTTTGATGTCCCGGTATACAAACTCATGCGGACCTTTGCGAGATACAGAAAAGACAAAGGAAAAACTAATTAAATCATGGGAAGACAAACATGGAAGGGAATCTATTTGTAATTGGACACCTTAGTTAAATCAACGACGCAGTATGATGCGTGGGCAGGGATGGGACAATAGTCAAACCCAAAGGAGAAAGTCATTGCGAAAAAAGGAAACAAAGGAAGTCTATACTTTGATTAATGGCGACGAAAAGAAGTGCCTTACGACTTTAGTTATGGTGAATGGAAATGGTACACTTGCTCCTCCTACGATTGTTTTTGCCTACGAGAGAATTCCAGCACGGATTGTTGCAAGTATACCGGAATCTTAGGGTATTGGAAAGACGGAAAACGGCTGGATGACTGGGAAAAGCTTTTATGAATATATAGCCAACGTTTTCGATCCTTGGATGACGAAAAAGAAAATCCAGCGGCCAATCGTGGTTTATGTCGACGGACATACGTCACACTTAACGATGACACTAAACGATTTCTATACCACGCACGTAATAACATTGATTGCGTTGTACCCCAATGCTACTCACATACTGCAGCCGTTGGACGTTGCTTTCTTCCGACCGTTGAAAGGGTCATGGAGGCAATCTACTTTCCAATGGAGTATATATAATAACGGAAACCGTATGAAGAAAGAAAGCTTTGCTCGTCTTCTGGCAAGAAAATCTACAGATGTTAAAGGTCCAAGAGATTCTTTGCAGTGATTTCAAAGGTTGTGGACTATATCCATTCTCAGCAGATGCCGTTAATTACCAAAAACTAATCAGCAAAGCATCTTTTACCACCGAAGACTCGATTGAGCTAGAACATCGAGTAGAAAACTTTAGTAACTTGTTACGAGATTTCGAGATATTCATCGACCCGGAAATTCTTAAGGATTTCAAAAATGCAAAGGATCAACAAAATTGGAACGGCGATCCGAAGCATACAAGCTTCCTCGTAGTTTGGAACAAGATGCCACGACGTACACTTCGTTTCCTACACTTTTCTAAATGATTGCTTTACAAGAATTTTAATTTAAGCATGTCAGCGTTTTTTCAATTTTCATTTTGCCTTTTCTTTACTTCTATTTTTCTCATTATTTCTTATATCCGTGTCTTTTACACAGAATTACCCGAAAGTTCTGTTCTGTGAAATCATAGATCGAGATTCAGCAAATGGACATCTAGCGGGAAACTCTGCAAAGCATTGTAACGGATACTCACCAGGCCGTTTATTTTAATGATAAAGATAGTTTCATGGCCTCTGAGGATACATATTTTGATAACAAAGTTTATTCAGCGAACGGTAATTTGATAAAAGAATTTGGAAAAGTGTGTTTCGAAACTAAGTGCATTCAGGTTTTTGAAGAACTGAAAGATCCCTCGAAGATGGTCGCTAATGGCAATCAATTGGTAGAAAACACGTTCATATGCATCGTTGAGGGGATCGCGGATATCGGCACAATATGCGAAGCAGAAAGTCGTCTGAGTAATGATATACCAATAATTCGGGTGCCGAATATTACAAACGGTAAGAGTCATCGGCATCATTTATGTTGTGTGATGAAATTTATATAATTTTTCAGCATATTTGTACTAACAATTTTTTTGCCATTGTAGATGATCGAGACTCACTGTTGGAAATCGAATGTTCGCTGAAATCGCTAAGCTATTTTGGAGCAAAAGACTTTATCTTCCTTCCAACGGAGGTTCCATTGGAAGTTCGAACCTAGGCTACAATAACCGACACTGATTCTCACTGTGAACGTTCTATCAATCCGGCAATGGATATCGCCACAAAAATTCAATAATGAACCAGTACCAGGAACAAGTGCCTGCAAAAATGTTGCGTCACCGTTCGACTCAGCATTGTTTTATTAAAAATATTACGAAATTCATCGAAGACCAGAAAGACAAAAGCATGCGATTGGTCAAAGAGCAATGAGGATAACCAATATTCTAAAAAAAAAAAGGTTCTTAGCGTGGTAACGTCAGAAGCCTGGCGCCGCTGGTATTATTCAAAGATTTTGAAGAAAGAACAGGAATATCGAAAGAAACAAAGACAAGAAGTTGCAGCTCAAAAACTCATAGAAATAGCCGAGAAGAAGGAAAGAAGGCTACGTGAAAAGGAGGAGAAAAAAGGTGAAGGAAAAATCAGCGGAGGAAAAGTTGAAGAGAAAATAACAGCACAAAGAAAAAAGACAAAAGGCGAGAGAGAAAGCAGCCAATGAAAAAAAAAAAAAGAGAGAGAGAGAAGGAGAAATCTAAGCAGGAATTGGCAAAAGAAGGAGAGAGCTGTTCGAAGCTCAAAAAATTTTTTTTTAACTGAAAGGTTGTACCCTATTCAAAAGAATCAAGAATCATTCACTTGATTATTTATTGAACAATTATCTGTTTTCCGTAAATTTGTCAATCATCAACAATGCTATTATTATTCAAACATTTTATCCGTTTTATTTTTTTAACGACAATACAGCAGGGACAGGTTGAGGTTATAGACCAGCTTTATAGAACATGCCACTAACGAGTCAGTATCGAATGTGCCACTAATAGAAGCAATTACAATTATTTTTTCATTTCACTAATAGGAGCATTTACCTTTAAAGTAATTTTTTTGTATGATTCTAAAATATAAAACCAATTTTTTATAAAACAAATAAAACTAAAATAATTTTTTAACTGTGTTCCTTCAGACATGCACTCGCCAATTTTTAACAGAAAAAAATCTTTTATACTCCTTTATACTCAGAAATTTTTTCCATTTTTTCGATTTGGTGCAACATTTTTTTTTTTTTTTTTAAATTTTCAATTTATAGGGTTAATTTTTAGTTTTTTATAACAAAATATTGAAATAAATTGATAATTAATATTTGAAATAAATTTTAAACTATCCGGTGGCGATCAGTAACAAATTTGATGGTAATTTTGACGACAGCCACCATTTACCAGGAATTAAAAGCAAAATTTTCATCTAAGAAATCATTTTCTAGTACAACCCATAGACATAAAAATAGACCATGCGAGAGATAGGCTTGGCGCGTGAGTGGCTGCGATAGCTGGATAGAAAGAGAACACAGCATATGAGCCTCTTCCTGTTCTTGTCTAATTACGCATGCGTAACGTAGTCATGCAGTGCGTCTACGTTTGTTCGTGCGTCTATTATGTGTACTTAGCATTCACGCATGCCCGGTCAGACGAAGATAGGAGGGCGCCCATATGCAGTCGTCTCTTTTTATTCCGCAGTTGCTATTTAATTTGTTTTATATACTTATTAATCTTATTGGCATCTTCGTGGTATAATACACATTTATTGTTAAAAAAAATAATTATATATAATTTTTTACTAGTAAAGTAATCTTTTGACGCCTAAACACAAAGTTTTTAAAAAAAATCAGCAAGTAAATGTTGTTGAAAGAAGTAATTCTTAAATTGTAGATAAGCAAAGGTGTTTGGTGTGTTATTTTGTTTTGTTGAATTCGGGATCATAAGGACTCTGTTGAGTTTTTTAAAGGTAAATAGTTTAGGTAATATAAGTATTCATTTATTTATTTTATATACAATTTGTATATTGTTCGAGTTGCTGAATCTCATCTATGCAGCTAGCTGTAGTTAAATCATTGGGTTGTAAGTTAGTTTCGTAGTTATGATTATGATTAAAAAGAGCCTAAGGTATGAAATTATTGACTGCGACAGGTTTCCAAAATCTTTTAAAATTGTGAGTATTAAGTTGCTTTGAATATTCAAAACTGAACATATTTTAAACTTATAGGGCTCCAACAATGTTCACACCCAAAAGGGAGTGAGAAAGACTGTTGCATTATATTCCCACTAAAAATTCCATATTGTGCGGGGACTTGAACGCTTAAAGTATCAAATGGGGGAGTGAAATCAGAAATATATCCGGTTTAGTATTGAAGAGACGGTATTCTTGATTGCTAATGATGAAACGTGCACGAGATTTGGAATGAAAGCAGGAGGAAGCATTCCGAATCTTACTATAGTTTCTCCGGATGTGGCTGGATCTGGAAAGTGGGAGGTCATGGAACGCCCCCGCGGAAGCGATAACTTCCCGATAATCTATTCGATTAGAAACATTAACGCCAGAGTTGCCCGAGGAAGAGAAAAACTAAACACAAACAGGATGAACAAAAGAGTTTTTTCGGTGTATGTTAAAAGTGCCTTAGCAGAGGTTGACATTGGTTCGGCAGATGTTGAGAACAAGTACGAGGAAGTATGCAAGATAATTTTGGATTCGGCATTATCTGCGGGGACAAAAGTCGTAAATTCGGGTAGGATAGTATTGCGAAACAAAAGTGAAAGATGGTGGAATGAACAGTGTAGTAAGGCCTTGACTAACAGATGGAAGGCACACAGCATTGTCAACCAACACGCAAATAAGGAAAGTAAAGAAAGATGTGGGAAACTTAACAAAGACGCAAGGAAAACCTTCATAAGGGTGAAACGCAGAGCCTTCAAAGAATTCTGCAATTCGGTGAATTCAGACATGCTATGAACAGAATATGGCAGATTATCAACAAATTTTCGAGAAATCAGCATAACGGAAAGTTATTATCTGTGGAAGAGGAAAGTCCGGAAATAATCGAGTATGTGAATAGCCTTCCACGTTGGGACGAAGCGGTTTTACAGGTAGAGTTAAAAGAAGAAGAAGAAAACATACAATTCGGTTTCAGACAAGGAAAGCCATGTATGGACAACTTAGCAATTTTGTACACAGATATTATGTTGGCTGTTGCAAGAAAGCAAATGGCAGGTGCTGTCCTTCTGGATATCAAAAGGGCTTACGATTTGGTTAGACCAAGGATGCTGGTGGAAGACCTGTTAGATATGGGAATTCCATTGTGCTTGGTGGCCGGTATTTCAAAAATACTTGGTAGAACAGAAGTAGAATTCTTCTACGGTAATAAGGAAGTTAGGGAGAGGAAAATGAATATCGATTTACCTCAGGGTTCGGTGCTGAGTCCACTATTGTTTAATATATGTATACGTTAAAGACATATTGAACCATATTGGGCCAAATTTTAGGGTGCTCCAGTATACCGATGATATAGTAATTTATCATGTAGGTAATGTAATGAAATTGGGCAACTGGTTGAAGGAAAGAGCTTTGGATATTGCTCCAGAGAAGTCTCAATTGACTCTCCTTCGTGAGAAAGTACCGGAAAAAGGACTGGAAAAAGTACTGGACAAAATCCTGGAGAAAGTACCGAAGAAATTAAGGGCGAGGAATGAATAATTAAGGCCCAAGATTAATCTGAGTATGATATTATTTGTGCATTAAGGAAATAGAGCGACGCAGATCATTCATAGAACATGGATTCAAGTCAAAATCACTGTAAGGAAAAATCAATCTCAGATCAGTTTTGGATCTATGCAGCAGACTGAATTTATCCTCCGTAGACCTGAGCGTAATCTGCCGTGAAACACGTAATTAAATACTGCATAGTTTTACCATATGTGCCTGTACTGCAGCTTATATTGAACATGTAAAAGGATCTATCAGCGATCCTGCATCTAACAACTTTTACTGCAGGCAGCCAGTGATAATCTTAAAACTATTATTTCAATTCTCAGATTCCTCTTCGATGTCCATTCCTTCATCTGGGTACCAGCGTACGCTGCCATGCTAATATTTCCATGGACTCTTCTTTTCCTGAACACTTCTTCCTCAAGAAATGGGTATTCCATCGGTGCATTCATAATACTCTTCAGTCTTGCAATAATAAGACTAATCGTAATATTAAATTAGAGAAGCATAGAAAGTATTTAGCGCTGATTTAGTATGGGATCAGAGAGAGTAAAGCAGATACGCTTTTATCGTTCACACCAAGGTACATAATACTTGTAGGTGACAGATTTCAGATTTACCTACTGCCACAGATCTTAATATTTCCTACATTATCATAGGATATTGCAGTTTTCAATTAGTGCGTGACTGTTCTCAGCGCATGAGACCTAATAGGCATAACTTCGCCTGGCTTCAGTCTGCCCATAGCCACCAAGAAACAAAAGCGAGGGAAGAAAACTCAAAATTCGTAGGTGCCTACGTTTCTATTGATGCCTCGCTCTGATTGGTCAACTTTGACCTGCTCCCATTTAAAAACTAAAAGCTTCCGAACAAAAGAAAGGTCATTTTCGTGATCAGTGATGCCTCCCGAACACCGCCATACACCGCCATACCTCGTTGGTCAGATAGTGTCGGAACACCCTCTATAATTCCAGCTCAAAATAAGTTTGGCCATATTTAGCTAAGGTTTATCGCCAACCCAATATTTACCATCCATTTCCAATAGCTATTTATTTTGGAAATGAAAAGCCAGAAAATTTAGAAAAATATTTAGAAAAATTTATACGTGAGATCAGTCAGTTGCAAGAAAAGGGATTTGTTGTGTATAATCATCTATTCCAGATACAAACAAAAGCTTTTATTTTTGTCAAACCTGCGCGTACATTTTTAAAATGTATTACAGGCGATGGACAATACTTTGCGTGTGAGTGATGTAGTGTTCGTGGTAAACGAGAGGCAAATCGAGTTATTTATCCGATTGATAATTGTTTACCAAGAACTGACACGACATTTCGTAATCAAAATAATCCAGATCATCACAAGGGAGGATCACCGCTATTACGCATTAATCCACCAATTTATTGATATGGTTCGTTCTTTTGCCCTTGACGCTATGCATCCTGTACCTGGGAGTAATGAAGAAACTGTTGCACTACTGGTTAAAAGGAAATACAACCGCAAAGTTGGGCCAGTCGTCAAAATTTCAATTGTCTCATCTTTTGGTACGCTTACAAAGTCAAATTCCTGAAAAATTCCAGCGAACAACAAAAACACTATCCGAGATTGAAAAATCCAAAGCTACAAAATTCCAATTTATAATACTTTATGCTGGGTCCGTAATTCTGAAAAAAATATTATCCCCAAATATTTGCAACCACTTCTTACTTTTTCATACTGCCTGCCGAATATTAAACTCGAAAGAATTAGCCTTTAAAAATTGCCAGCATGCAAAATCGTTTTTATAATAAATATATTCGTTTCGATCGCACCCCTGTTTTATGGATAACACGCATAATCTCATCCATCTCGCCGATGATACAGAATACATAGAATGCCCCTTATCTGACATCACTGCATTTCCATTTGAAAATTCACTTGGAAATATAAAACGGATGCTTTGAAATGGTAATAAATCGCTACCCGTGCGAATATTTATTTAAGGAGTCCGTATTTTCTATGAAATCCCGATAGGGATTTATCGGGGAATGTCGGGAACGAGATTTCTCATACTATTTTACATGGATCCGCTTTGCATCCCAGCTAATAGCGGTGATCAGTTATCGAAATAATGGTGCCACCTGCTTTCGGACTCTACCCGTGGAATCCCGATTCGATGCACATAAGCGTGCATGTTTGTAACCTGCACTGCTTCCAGACCTGCATGTAATAACGTCCCAACGAGGTCAATCTTCTTTAATACTTATAAAGTTGCTTTACGCACCTCAAGGACGTTATATTTATCATTGCGGGAGGGGGCGTGTCTGCATAGCAGAATAGGCAAGATTTGGAGCAGGGATTCATTACTGTCTAGTAGACAATAATAGCGATGATTATTTTTGTCCGCGCTTGCACGGAAGCACGTAATGATGTTATGCCCGAAAACGCGCATGCGCAGTTCGACTACCCGATGTTTTTCACGAGGGTAGTAGCATTGATGCCGCGCCAAGCGCATATGTCAACAGTGTACTTCGTCATCTTCTTTCGAGTTATTTGGTTTTACCATCTCCCTTATTGTTTTGAGTAAAAAGAGACTATCTCTACCCAACGATGGATTCAGAAAAAGGAATCATTGAGGAGGCCACGCAATGCACTCCATCTCTTCTAAAAGAAATAGCAGATTCTGCTCAAGTCGACTTGTTGCCAAAAAATTGGCGCGCCAAGTACGAAACTACATACATTGAATTTTTGCAATTCAAAAAGACGCATAAAACAACTGTGACGACAGAAAATGTGTTGCTTCCTTACTTCAAAGAAATGAACCGTACACAAGCGTCGAATTCGCTTTGGAATCGTTACCCCATGCTAAAATCAGTGATCAAAATCAAAGAAAAAATGGATATTGGCATATTTGAAATGGTTGGACGTTGGAGGTACGTAAGGTGCTCGTACTATTGTCGAATCTTACGTTTTTGAGATCTAAAGTTTTGCACGTAACAATATATGAAATGAAATGAACTCAAATCGATGATATCTATCAAAAATTTCTTTTAAAGATTTTACGGTTTGATAATCGATTGTGACAATTCTTTGTTTATTTGATGTACAACTAAGTTCTCAGCCCTAATCTTTAGCTAGCTATGTTTTGCCGTCCTATGGTGGTTCGAAAATACTAAGCCTCGGCTTTAAAATGCTCTATAACAGTGATTCTCTTTCTTCACCATTAACATCCTCCGCATTCGATACATGGATAGAAGTCGCCGTGACTGAGCGCGAAAGCACTAATCTAGCTTAGAAATATTCAAGAATAGTCATGAGAAAGCGTGGATTTTGCCGTATCAAAAGTTTTTTTTCAATATTCCTGCTATTATACCTTGCATAAAAAATGGAACATAGTAAGAGGTTCACAGTAATTGATGAGATATTTTTATGTGTTAAAAGTGTAAAATAGTCATGTACGATACGCTCGGCAAACATACACAAAAATCTATTGTTCATGGTTAAAGCTCATGTCTCCGTGTCCGGGTCATGAATTTATATCTAATCTCAACTGGTATTTGCAATTGTGCTTAATAAATGTACGCTATCAGGAGGACGAGCTTCTATACGTAGTTGTAATAGAACGTAAATAAAATAAAATGTATGAAAATTTCCGTACGCGCCATCGTACTACAATATTTTCTTGAGAAAACAAAATCATAGTAACGAGTCAATACTAATGTATATACTTTTCATTACTTACTTATTAGTGCAGAATTCTGACGCGATACATGAGGGAGGAGACATTCGGTTCGACAGCTTAGGTCGTAGCCATTCATGCCATACATATAGCTCGTCTCTTTCGTCATATGCTCGTCAAAAGTTTTCGTGATCGTGCTTTTTTATTGTGTACCTACGTCTAACCTCGAATAGGTGGTAAGTATGCAATTTTTGGACAAATGCATGCCATCAGAAGGACGAGTTTTTATATGCAGTAAAAATTGCTATTCGTAAGCCACATCCGAAATCGTAATAGAATTATATTGCTGCCATGAGATCCTACATAGAACGAATACGGGGATTACGTGTCAGCTTTTTATATTTTCAACCCGTACTGGGTGCCAATATGTACTTTTGTAGTATACATATTTCTATTATTATAATTAAATTTAAAAATACAATTAAAACTGCTAAACCTAGTAGTATATAAATCCTGCTAGGAATTATGCGATAGTCTTTCGATAAAAACATAAGATTAGTACCTATGGCATGCGCTACGACAACTATCGTGAACCGTTGCAAATGCTAAAGGTTTACAGATTGCGGTTGAATTTATTATATTTGCAATTTTTGTAATTATTCGTTCAGAAGGATATAAGTAAGTGCTTCGATATCACGTTGAAATGTTTTTAATACGACGGCCCCTCTGGCGAAATAGGCATAGGGCGTCGAGTGAGAGAAATCGTGAAAGGATAGTTGTTGCCGTGCGACGCGTTGTAAATATTGTAAACGGACTTTCAGGGGGGAATGCGTATCGGGAGATACCGACGCCGTGATGCTAAATTATTTCTTTTCAAGAGTTCTAACTTAATAGTGACGCGCTAGTCATAATATATATTTTTTGTTCACTAGTTGTTCTGTGCCGTTCTACGTCACTGCTGTGCATGAAGTGCTGGAATAAATATTCACTATCGGAGAACAAAGAAGTTATTTCTTTGTTCTCTGTCACTATTCAATCCTGCGCGAACACGTCCGGACCTGTGTCTAACCTTGAATACGCTATACACTTGTTAGGTGCGTGATTACAATAGAACAATAATTTTACATTCCAGTTTCGAATATCAGGAGCAAAACCTAAGGATAAAAAACATAAAAGACTGTGTACGACATTGTTTAGTCTTGTCGACGCATTTTCCAACATTTCGGAAACTATTCTTGATCAGCATCGATATGGCCGAAGCCAGAAAGGATCGGAACCAATGGAGTATTTCCAATTCCGGTAAGTAGTAATACAAAGTAGTGCGATCAAAAATGTATTGCTGGTTGTGAAGAGCCGGAGTGGGGTGGGGGAAGAGGAGGAGGCATTTATTAATTTGCCATGTAAATTTTTCATGACATCTTAAGCTTCTTTACACATTTCTTGCTCTTTATATTGTAATGTGTTAAAAACATATTATACAAAATGTTAGCGAATTACCTCCACGTGTTTATCTGTGCTTTTCTTTTGTCATTGTAATAAAGTTCGAATTATTATAATTGTATCTTTATTATTCAATATTCTGTGCTAGATATGTCAAGCGAGCACGAATATAAATGTCAACTGATCCAATTTACGGAAAGTCAGAAACAAGGAATTCTCGACATAGACATTGTACCAACAATATAAAGAGGTATCATGGAATGTAGAGAAGCAAACGTGCGTAATAAGCTACCCAACACCTCCTTATACCGCAAAGACGCTAATGCAGTTAGAGAGATCTGTACAAGAGGAAAAATTGCCTCCGAAACATTGGCCTTCTTGAGAAGTTATCATCAAAGGTGGCGCAGGTAAAAAAAAAATTTATATATGTTGTGACGCAAATTTATTTCTATACGATACTATTTCACGCCAACAAATATCGAAACTAGAATTTCCCAAAAACGCGGAAAATAGGTTGGGCGCCAGGCATCATGAAACGATGCCAATGACTTTTCGTTAGAAACGATAAAACGGTATCAACTGGAGCTTCTAGCGACAACACGGAAGCTCAGCCCATTCCTCACTGAAACGCGTAAGGTACAAGAGCAGAGATCTTCGCGTGAAAGTGATACTACGATATAATAAGCAACTACCAGTTAAAATGAAATAACATATTGTCCTCTTTATTTAGGACGAGAACTCAACACATACTCGTCTCCCCGGTAATACAACAGGGATCGACGAGAATTCCGAAAAAGACGGCACACGTTACTCGAGACCGATATGATTTCCTATCATCCCCATGCACGCGGATTACAGCAACGTGACTTTTCGTTAGGTTCGGACTAGCTAACGGTCAGTATTTTCCAAGTCCGCTATTCACGGGCAAGTGTAAGACAAATAATATTATCGAATCAAGCACAATAGCTTATAACATTAGCGCTGATTAGCAGGACGGTAACCGAAACAAAGCCCAACAACACCGGGAGGTGATGTGTCGGGAAACACAGTTTGACGAAATTATAAATTATAGAACGGAATCGTTTTATAACAAAACTCTTATAAATAATAGGATCGCAAAACGATACAGAAACGATCTTTACAAAACGCTACTCTCCCGTCACCCTCCAAGTTCTTTGGTAGCAAATTCACAGATGTTGTAATAATGGAGAAAAGAATCGGCAACCATGAAGCTTCCCCGGTAGCGTGAGCTTCGTGATATTTCCTCCGAAGATGTGAAATCCTCGAAGGACGATACACTCTACGGACATGTGAGGTCAACGAAAAACGATAGATATTCACGCGGGGAAGGTTCGCCGGAATAGAGTCCAAGAACTCACCGGTAAGCGAATCGAAACTCTTCTCCACGGCGCTACCACCACGGCTGACGGACGAGAGAGCGATCCCACGTCCTGCCGTCTTGACGACGAACATCTCCCACTATTCTAGCGCCGCTCGCGGGACCATCTACAACCCTAGTATGCGCGCTACAATTCAAATTGCCATACGGAGTCCCCTTAGTGAATTAATTACTATAATCGATAATTAGGAGAACTAAACATCTTTTATCACGCAACGAAGCACTACGATGCTGTTCTTCTTTAGCGATAGCTATTTTCCCCAACGAGGTGGAGGTGACGGTACTCCCTTTTCGATAATTTCCTCATCGCGAGGTGTCCTTCCCGAGGAATGGATTTCGGTATTAGGGATTCTTTCCGGGCCCTTTTGGTGGGACCTCCCCTGGCCTCCACAGTCGCTGCCCCAGCTTACGGGGTGGCAAGGGCACGTCCTCTGCCGTTCGCCACGCTCGTGACCTTCGCCTGGTTCGTCAGCTCCTGGAGGGCCTCTCTTCCATCCGCTGCTGATCGTAAGGGATGCGCAACTGGGCGAGGGCTCGCGACATCCTACCTGCCCCTCGCATATCCCTTTGCCTTTAGGCCGGTAAACGGTACTTCTCGCGGCGCTCCTTTTTGTTCTTACGGCGAGTTTCTAATCCCGTCGAACATCGATACTGCTCTGGATGGTAAGCGCCGGAATGGTGTTGGTTCCGTGGACTTTCCTCGTGTCGCCGTGCCGATGATGATTATATAAATATAATTTCGAAATACAAGTGCGTTAATTTTACAATATTTTTGGTGCTACCGCGGAACCTTGGAGTTTTCTGTCGTGGTGGCAGCCCGATTTTGAGGCGGCAGTCACGCCCCGATAAAAACGCGAGAGCCATTTCCATAAATGTTTGAGTGACGTTTTTGTAACGTCACAATATATTTAAAAAAACTATTGCCATACTAAGGATGTTTCAAGTATACATTCCAAGTCAAAAAATGAGATTCGATCGGAATTTAAGTACTTCACGGTAAGCGAAAAATATTTTTTTTCAAATCACACATGTTGAAGATACTAAGAACATTGATTCGTAATAATAATGCCACAAAATTATTAAAAAATACGCTGAAAAAATTAAAAAAGATTCCTTTAAATAAATAAAATTGGATGTAAATTCAGTTAAATGTCTTCTATATAATTATGGTATTTTTGTCTCTCTACCGTGTAAATATAATACGCTATAATTTTGTGGTATACATTTTCCCATTAACTTATGTGCGTATTGTACACATTTAATGTACACAATTAGAGAAATTGAAAGCCGCATTCTATGCATACACTAGAAACGCTGAAGGAGATCCGAAAATAAAAGCTTCGATAGCAACAGAAAAATTTAAGAAAAAATCAATGAAAGATTTGTTTGATGTGCCAAAACTTGGTGGTGGTGATGAGGCTTGAAAACCGCGTGATTCCGATTGTACGTTTTTAGTTTAGTGAATTTGTTAACCAAAACGAAATATTACAGATTTTACATGTGCTATTGTAATTGAAATGTCCCTATGTACTGAATTACTGTGTAGTTCTTCTAAGTTTTCTTTTTCAGCATTTAGCGAACGAAGCTCATCGTGAGGTTCTCCGGAATTGCCCGACAAGTTTAAATCGCATAAATTTTAAAACTCAAAGCCGCCGATAAAAAAACTACAAAATCGCAAATCTGCAAAAGAAAGTGGTTCAGCGTGCCAAATCTTCAAAGTAATGCGGTGGGCCCGAGATATCTTTCACAAATTTACGACTGAATGATGCTCGTAAGATGACCAAGAATACATCCGTGAATTTTTCGTTAGCGAACGGTATCTTTACAATTTTTTATATTTTCGACTAGTTTTGGTATAATAGAAAGCTATAATCGTTTTCAAATGCATTTTTATTATCTTAAATTAATTTTATAGTTACGCCTTCTGATATACATACGACTCTGATAACAATAATAACGTCGAAGCCACAAAAGAAAAACAATTGAGAACCGTGAGTCCGGAACGTATGGTCTTGTGGAAGCCGTCTTTTTTCATATTCAAAACAAATAAAAATAATAAGACGTCGTTTGTATACTATTTCAAACAATTATCAAAGCCAATCCGCATCACAGAGCAATGACATTATCGAAAAGACATCGGCATATATGGAACATTAACAAGAATTTATCGATTATACGACTGCGGGAAAAGGATTATTACAAGGTAATTTAGATATTGATGACATTGAAAAGCATTTTTCTGCAAACTATGAAATGTGCTGGAAATAATCCCGTGAATGATATTGTGTTTCTTCTTCTAGATACTCTATTCTTGTTAAAAGTATTGAAATGGTTGAGTAGTTATTTTGAGTATAATACGGCCGCAATAAATGCACTACGCGATTGTCTGAAAGAAAAGGACATTATAGGCTCGCAGAAACTCACAGTTGTTCAATTTGAAAAAAAATGCAGCCTGACGTAAGCCTTTCGATGCGCTCGAGAAATTTCAGAAATTCGATAAGAAGTTACAAGAAGACAAAGTTTTTAATGAAAGACTGGTGAGTATGCTACACCAAAAACAATAAAATAGAAAATGTTTAATTTTCATACGGTCTTTCCGATTACTTCTAGGGCTGATCATTGAAGCAGCTCCTCGATCGGAACAACAACGTTACAAGGAGCATTACATCGATCCTACGCACATTCTTTACACGGGAAGTGATCACAAGCTTTGCGGCAAAGAATAAAGTCGAAGAGAAAACACTTCTGAAAGAGACGAATTTCGGTATTCGTATTCTAGGTACCTTACAATTTTTACTTATACAATATTTTGATTTACTATTGCCTACTCTGTACTAACATATTATTTACACTTTTTTGCGTCTAGATGTTCTTACAGGATTCCACACGCAGTTAAATGAAACTCCCATAAAAAATGACGAGGCTCTAAAATCTGCTGGAAGCGCCATCGCAAACGCGAAGAACTAGGATGGTCATCGTCGACCGACCAAGGAAAAATCATAAGCATTTTGTTCAAAATATTTTGTAAGCTTTTCATACACTTAATACATATAAGTTGAATAATGTATTTTATTACATTTAATTATTTCATACCCACTTATGATTCCTTTTAAATTAGATTTGCAATCGCTTTCGAATCCATGTAAAATCTGATTCGGAATCGCTCTAGAGTCCCTATAAAATTCGATCTGTGGTTCCTATGAAATACGAAATGGAATCGCTCTGGAGTCCCTGTACCCCCAAGATACCTGATTCGATCCCGACCTGCACGGGTAGCCCCCAATTATGTCGACGAAGAAGCGAAGGATCGAACTTGGAAAGGCCAAGGATACAGCCATCTATAGAAGTAAAGTAGAACGTCAATTATCCGAACTAATTGGGACCGACTAACATTCGAACAATCGAAAATTCGGAAAAGGCAAGATTGAAACGCTGAAAAGTATAGAATATATATACATATACTCAACAACACTCGATATCTTTAATATATTAACATTTATATATAATAATTTCTCGCTTTTGTTCCAATGTAAGTACATGTCGTTTGCGCTTAGAAGAGCGAAGCACTGGGTGTAGAACTCATTGTAAAAACACAGATTAGTAAGTCCAACGATAGTCGTAGAAGAGCAATTGTTTTTTGCCTCTCTGCAGACGCGTAAAGACTGCCGAAGAAAGATAAGCCGCGAACGAGTGAGGGCCGAGAGGACGGAGGGGGATGAAGGTTATTGCCATGCAAGTCTGAGCTCGCTAAGACGCACAATAATGTATATAACGACAAAGTCGTTTGAAAAACCAAAAATTCGGATGAAGCGAATCTATGTTCGGATGATTGACGCTTCGGATAAACAAAATCAGCATTCGGATGATTGGCATTCTACTGTAAATACTGTTGATAAAAAGATGGTTACTTTTGATATTAGTGAAAGAAATGAAGAAAAAATGTTCACAATGCCATTTCTTCAGATGTAATAATAAAAAGTGCACGTACTTTTGTAGTGCTAGAAACGACACATCTCATAGTGAATAACGTTTAGAGTGTTTATACATGGTTCAAGACGGATTCAAAGCCATAGCAGCAGGGACACGCTTCTGGATTTTATCTCTGTCGCCCCCATTATTCTCCCCGACGTATCGCTTTTCACTTATGTTAATCAGTAGCCAGCTTAACCAACCGACTTGTCATTGTAAATTATATGCAATACGCATTTACACGGAGTTAAGACAATATAATTTTTGTGCAGTGAATTGATTCTTAAAATAGAAAAGAAGAAATGAAGAACAATAAATAGTTCGTACGCTTTGTTTCTAGTTGTCACGACAAAAATTTGTGTGTATGTGTTTATACAAAAAAAAAACAGCACACGCCAGTGGCAGCATCTCAACACTTCTCTCTCCATGCAATGGTATAAGGTCTAATATCGTATACATTCAAAATAGACAAGTCGAACTTGGATCACAGACAATAAAATGCATTGTTCGTTCTCTAATGTCATGCTTGCCGCTTCGTCCTTGTGTTGTCACACACTTGTTACTATCGATGTTTTGTTTAACCGCATGTTGGATACGAATTACTTTGTAAGCTAAAGAAAGGTGAAATAACTTTTGTGCAGTGCTTGTTGATTTCTATGCATTTTTAGCGATCATTGGAAGTTTCACTCTAATCGAAATAAGTTTAGTCTATTCATGAAGAAATCCGCTAGAAAACATGATCGCAATGACATGATTGGCTATTAATCCTCACCAACCTTATTTTCGTCAGTGCATCGTTTTTCACTGATTAAGTGGCCAGCGTGACCGTTCGGCGTGTCGTTGTGAATTCTGTGTTAGACTCATTTATTCACAGTACGATAATACCATTTTTGTACGGTAAATGGTGGTGCAAATGACACTCAACCAATGCTACATAAGGCATCGAATTTACAAAAACGATTACTAAAATTTAGCACTGATTTGACCGGCGTGAAGCGCTCCAACCTCTTTAAAAATTGATTATACTTGAATTGGTTGATCAGAGTAATGTTTTTGGTTTTTCTATTACACTTAATTAAGTGCAAATTATTATGATATTTAACACAATAGCTACAGAGACATACGAGGAAGCTGTCACCAAATTGGAATTATTACGAAAAAAAAAAAACCTTACGTCTTCTCAACTGATGATGAACAGTGAGCCCGAGCAAAAGCAAAGAATGAAAAACAAAGATGTAAAATGATCAAATCAGTCGCAAGAAATCCTTCTTCAATCCTTGAAAATGATGTGGACAGTGATAATTTATCTAAGTCAATTTTATTGGACTTTAATTTTTGTTTAATTAATAATATCACTTAACACGTGGCATTGATTTTTGCAATTATTTTATTTCTAGTGGTGGCTCATAAGTCACTGAAGAGTTTTAAAGATAAAGAATCAAAATCACTGAAAACTAGAAAACCTCGGAAACTATTATCGCTTCCTTCTCTTCAAACGATGAGGAAGAAAGTGAATCCATAAAGAGTTCCAAAAACGATAAGCCATTAAAGGTTTCCAAACAGAAGGAATCATCAACTAACTACAAGGTTGATCAGCCATCAAAGAATTTCACGGACAAGCAGGGATCAAATAATTCCAACGATGAACAGTCTTCAACGCCTATGGATTTTTTGCTGTCTGATGTTGATTCATTTTCCGGCTTATGCAAATCACAGGAAAATTCATATCTAAACTTAAATGGATTGCCAAGGAGTGAAATTAAATTATCCCAAACAAAGCCACGAAAATTCAATAAGAGTATACCATTGGTTTCATTAATCCCACAAACGCTGTCACCATTGACACAAGAAACTAATTCTCATCTTGTATCAGGAACTTTATCTGATATTCGAAAAAATATTCAAAGACAAATCACTAAATTTTTTTCTATCAACAAAAACTTGAAAAACGGTAAATATCATCTATACAGTACTTATTAAAAATTTTTAACAAAAGTGGGCTTGAATTAAATAACTTTTTTGCAGATTGTTCTGCTTTGACAGTGGGTGGTATCTGGAGTTTGAATATACAGCTTGAACAGCGCAGAACAGAGATGGCTTTCATGAAGTTGGAAATGACTTCCATGAAGATCTCAATGGTTAAAAGATCTACTGGTGTGGGAGATCATTATGAAATGAACAACAATGATCTGGAAGTTGCATGTCTCCCTACCATGGGAAACACTTGAAAAGTTTAAGGAGTTCGACGAAAAATTAGACAAATGCAGTATGTCAACGACAAACAGTAAGCGTTCTCCACATTTTATTTATTTTGTCCTCTGAAAGCTAGGATAAGTTTTAATCATTTTTGCTTTCAATTTTTCTAAAGAGATCATTGGAGACGTTTGTGAAATAAGGAGGCTGGTCTAACACGCACGGCTGGTATTATTGTATGAGCATACATGACTCAAGACGTTGCTTTGAAATTCACGACAATGAAAAAGATGCTAGAAAAAGAAATTTTCAGCATGAGAACGTTCTTTAAACACCTTGAGGGTAATTAATGAGGCACAAAAGAGCATGAAAGATTAATTGGGGTGAAATAATTTTTTTTATAATATAATTCCTTTATTGACAGATTTTATCATTAAATCTTGGTCGGAAGAAAATTAGTCGACCGTGACAACCCGGCAATCTCAAAACTCTATGAAATCCATCATCAACGACACAAAAGATTGGAACGGTCAAAGAAGTGCTCGACCGAAAAATCGTGTCAATAACAAGGAGCAATAATAAGGTTCTTGCGACACCTGCTCTGAAAGTTCAATTTTCGAGCGCTGTGTGGCGTAGCGGAAATATCCAATATCTGTATCTTCAAGACAACCTTCCACTTAACGGCACTAGTGCGCTAAATATTCAATAACTTTACATTTTTAACTTAACTACACTAACGTAGTATGCAGATATGACGACTTGTGACTTTATTTAATATAATCTTTGCATTTAACTACACGACCATATTCTAAGCGACAGGAACGCCACTACACATCGCGACAGTATACTGTTATTTATCATATATCGTTTATACAACAGACAGATTTAACTTGGTCAGTTACGACGCCATTACATAGCGTAACATAAGAGTATGTGAAGTGTGACGAAAAAATTATTATTTAAACAGTGCAATTAAAATAGTGCAATTATAACAGTGCAAACAAAAGTTAATAGTAAAATGGATCTTGTTGACGCCGCTACAAATGCTACAGCAATCTTATTTCCCGACAAATCTAAAGAAAAATAAATGTCAACTTGTTTAAAATTCATGGAGTGGAACAAAAAAATGCAGCATCATGTTCTGAAAATGTATTGATGGCATATTTTAGTGGGCTGGCGTTAACTTTGAAACCATCATCATTGTGGCCGCATTATTCTATGCTGAAAAGTATAATAAATATTCATAACAACATTGATATACAGAATTACGCCAAACTTATTGCACTGTTGAAAAAAAAAAAATTGGTCTTAAGAGTAAGAAATCAAAAGTTATAACTGCAGAGGAGATGGAAAATTTTCTTAATGAAGCATCTGATCACCAATATTTAGCAATAAGGTAAAAATGAAATTTTATGTGCTTATTGATATAATTAAAAACTTTTTAAAATAATACATGTAATACTTAACAAGTATACTTCATTAAATTGTGCGTTAGATAGAGAGGAATCAAAATCAGTTGTTATAAAACTTAAAGGTCTACGAGTTCTCCCTTCATATGACATAAGTAACTTGGTATTTTACCAAAAATTTATAGATATTAAAGGCTATTTGCGAGTTGGTAATTAGTGTCAGAAAGAAAAATGAGGAAGGTTTTAGTTTTTAGGTCATAGCAAGGATAAATGTACCTATGTTCGGGACCTATACTATATGTTTGTTTGTTGTGTAGTCTGGTAGTGTTGGTGCTCGTCGGTTCTAATTGGGTGAAGAACGATTGCAATATAAGTAAGAACTGTTGTAAGTAAAGTACGAAGAATCGAACCAATGTATTGACTAAAGATTGAAGATTTGATTGCAAATTATTCATAATAAAGGAGCTAGAGCCGAATATCCAGAGAAGACCAGACACGGTCATTTCTGCACAATTACTTTTACCTTATAATTGGTCCACGAGTTCGGTGTAGTTTTTTGACAGATCGTAAGCAACGCTGGCCTAACCAAATGACACATAGTTTCACATAAAATAACATAAATATAAACTAAAATAGAAAATAAAACATATTTATAGTAAAACCACATATATGCATATATTGTAACAATCATTTTATGCAATGACATGCATGCCTTGCTAGAAACTTCATTGTTTTCGATCTGTCAAAAAACACCAGACTGAACTCGTGGACTGAACATAACTCGTCATACCTATTTTTTAACCCTTAGGCCCTCACACACTGTCTGACAGAACGCCAATTTCATTGGTCAATAACTTTTGAACAAGTGCGTATAGGTTCAGTTATATTGAAATCGAAATACAAAATTGTGACTAACACGAATAAACTATAGTCCAATAGCAAAAATAATTTGTTCAAATGTTATAAGTTGACAATGTGTGATGACAACATTTACAAAAAAAAAAATATATCATAAAGAACAGGTGAAAATCCAGTTTTTCCTTTGATCCACCCGACTAGGTATGACGAGATAAGCTTAAAATAAAAATAATTTATTACTTTTCATTGCTAAATAGTTACTATATTCTTAATTTTGTTGTCTTAACCGTTTAACCGGAAGTAGTGTCTGTGCCACAATACGGTTAAAGTTGCCACAGCACTTAGTTGAATCAATTTTGGACCATAAATTATGCAGAACCTGACCATAGTTGGGCACCTCTTTGTTATTTTCACTTAAGTTGGACATTAAGTTATTTAGTGTTTCAGTATCAAGTAACAAAAAGAAAGAATTGAAATGCCGCGTTCTATAACCGGTTACCGCGCTCGGAGGCGGATAAAAGTATTGTCCAAATAGGTTGAAAATAAAAGTGCAAAATGTGCTAAACCAAAAAAATGTCTGGATGAGGCTCGTTCAGACGCATCTTTTATGTCGAGGCCATTTTTTTGTACAAAAAAAAAAACTTTTCCAGATAAAAAATAAAAACGTACTTTTTTTTACCTAAAACAACGCGCAAAAATCAATATATCTCAAAACTGAAACTGCGTTTTCTCGAGAAATACTTGACCGAATCGCTACAAATTTAAACCACATGTTCATGACTCATTGGCGGTGCCTATGATTCAAATCAGAAGGTTGCAGCGCAAAATTGTTGTTAAATATTGTAATAGACAAAAAAAACCTGTTTTCCACATTTCACCTAGGGAAGAAGTTTTTCATTATAAAAGTCTCATTAATGTCACCCTAAAAATACGGATCCTTAACGTTTGGATAAGTTTTTAGTAAAGTTTGATCGCGATTAATTGATAATTATTGAAGTTGTCGAGAGTTTACCAGAAGTCGGCATTGACGCGCGACGCTGACTTGGCCAACGCTGCGCGCGAGGCGGATTCGAACTCTCTCGCCGTGTTCATTGAAATGCATACTTTGTTACTCGCATTATTTTCCTATGATTATTTTACATCCATAAATACGATTCAGATTTTAGTCGCCTTTACTTTTGCGATTCTTGAAATCATTTCTTGACGCATGGGAAAAACTACACGACAGACTACAATGTCTTAAAACTGTTTTACGTAAAACAGAAGACGATTGCCGAATGTCGATCGACTTTAGTTTTAAGACATTGTAGTCTGTCATGACGTTTTTCCCGTGTGGATTTATGGATGTAAAATAATCACAGGAAAATAATGTCAAACATAATAAAAATGCATGACAAATTTACTGAGAGAGGTCGTAAACGACCGAAAAATGAGAAGTTCTGGAATAAAAAAGTTGTGAAAGTTTCGCGTAACAAGGTAATTTTTACCTATATTTTTATTCTCCAAAAATTGTTGCTCATCATTTAATTCAATTTTCGTTATTTATATCATATACATTTACAACACATTCCCATTCCACAATGATTAAATTATTGTTTGAGTAAACTTATCAAAATTATAAAGCTTTTCGATAACTATCTTTAAGACTCTTTATCATTATAAAAGGGTCTTAATTATTATTGCTTGCGCATTTCCTGCCTGACTGCAGATTTTTATATGTAACACGCTCTGAGAAAAAGGACTCTAGGTCTAAATGACTTAAGGATCATTTTCTTGTTGAAAATAAATAGGGAATGACACTTAAATTATATGAACCTAAGGTTTTTTTCTCAGAGTACGTCACGTATAATGTTTCTTCCCTTCTATTTATTGCTTACAAACCGATATCAATATTTAATTTTACATTATTTATTATAACAATATTTAATTTTATTTAAGGCGAAGAATATATATCGATGAATAAAAAATGCGTATCAAAGAAAATTTTCACCAAATTCAAATCCTGCTATGTCAAGAAATGCTTCAATCAAATCGATGTCAAGAGGCAGCAAGAGTTACATGATAAATTTTGAAATTTGGCAAATTCCCAGGCACAGAATGTTATGATAAGTAACTTACTTGTACAAAAAGAGAGTACAGATTTAAATAACTGCATGAAAGCGAAGTGGGAGTATTATTTAAAATTGGTTAATGAGTATGTAAAAATCTGCAAATCCTTTTTATGCCAAGTTTTTAATATAGATAAAAGTAGAATTGATACTGTAAAAACGAAAATGTCAAATTATCAAGATCTATCAGATCAACGAGGTAAACACGACAATCATCGTGTGAAATTAACAGATGATTTAAAACTTTTAATTAAGACACATTGTGAAAGTCTCCCTCATTCAAAATCTCACTATGCGCCCAATGATACTGAGCTCAACTATTTTGAAGATTCCTCATTGACTTTGCACAGCCTTTATGAGCCGTTTGTTGATTATTATTCAGCCGTAACGGGCAATCTCGCAATTCCTATCGAAGATTTCACATATGCTAAATATTTCAACCATTTCGTGAATTTTTCTTTTAATGTGCCTCGTACCGATGTTTGCGATTTGGGCTTTACTTTTAAAATAAATACTCAGAGACAAGGTGAATACAATAAACATTTATTGCTCATAGAGGAATACAAAGAAATTAAACAAAATATGCGTTCAGATCACACTGCATTACAACTTGAATTCCACTTAGCCCAGAATTTGCCACTTCCAAAATTGCCAGTTAATGCTCAATTTTTCTGCCGATTGCTATGGCTATACATTTTTAATGTACATGTTTTTCATAACAGTCGAAGCTACATGCACTATTTCCTAGAAGATAGCTTGAAAAAAGGATCGAATACTGTATGTAATTTAGTATACAACGCTATTAAGAAAGAGTTCACTGCGAATTATTAGAATAAGATCTTCTTATATTCTGACGCTGCGGGGGGGACAAAATAGAAATTATTTAATTATGATGTTTCTGTCAATGGTATCTAAAGAGTTTGAAATTGAGATTCAGCATTTGTATCCGGTAATAGGGCACTCATATTGTCAATGCGACCGAAATTTTGGTGTTTATGGCCGCAAAAAAAAATGCAAGAGAGAGTTGAGAGTATTCAATCTCAGGCAATCCGTGAAATTTTTAGACTTTATTGTGCTCCCGGACAACCAATTAAGTGATTTTTAAGATTTTTGGAATAAAAATGTTAAAAAATATTTTTTTCTTAATTTAGAAGGTGTGAATGAATCAGTTCGAATTTGAATACTAAAACTACATTTTATACATTAAAAACACACACCAAATTTGGTTGCGATCCATAGAGATGTCCAAACGTTATTGTGTTTCCAGGTAGTCGATTGAGTGATTTTTTAATTTTTTCGTATAAAAATGTTTAAAAATCTAGAAGTTGTTGATAAATCAGTTTGAATTTTTATACCAAAACTACATTTTATACAATGAAAACATATACCAAATTTGGCTGCGATCCGTAAAGATGTCGAAGAGTTGTGTTTCCGGACAACAAATCCAGATACAGACAAACAGATAGAAATGTCTAAATACGTAATTTCCCCGTTCATAACCCGCTGATAACCGATAATATTCTAAGTCAGCTTTGACAGTTGTTCCATAGCGGAAAATGCCTCGAACGAGCAGCGTCGGGCGGCGGGGATATCGATTCTTGTGAATGGCGGCATATAAGACTTTCGAGACTTACGATATTCGAGGCTGAAGGCTTTTGAAGATTTTGAATATTCAAAGCAAATAACAGGCGTCTTTATTTTGAAACCGTAAAACACGGCAATAAACTTTTTTCAAAGACCGATTAAAGCGATACCGACACTAATATTTTGAATTTAAATATTTTAGTATTTTGCTATCATTATCAAACCCATGTTTTTGTTACTTGACGATTAGCTACCAACACCAAATTCACCGGTTTGTTACGTGGTATCTAGCTACCAACACCAAATTTTTATTTTTATTGCTTGGTAAAAATGTATCAACACACCAAATAACTATTGGTTTATAATGTGCCCAACTCTGTACCTGACATCCTAATCTTGTTTGTCGTAATTTAAATTGCACGTGAAATTACTAACTTACGATACTTGTATATCTTCCTCCCTATACATTCAGGCTACGATGAGGATAAAGCTAGATCATGAAAATTCAGCAATAGTTTGTGCATTTCAAGGCATTATAGTTTCATCTTGTTCGCTTTAATTTTCATATAGGAGTATTAACATACTTGTGCCCTTTGACCGAACTATATTCTGGCTACAGCAAACTTGTAATTACATAATTCTAAAAAAACAACTAAATCAATCGAATCGTTATAACGGAGCAACTAAATCGTACAATAATTTTCAATTTAAGCTTTGCCATTTCCAGGTCAAATTACAGATGGAAGATGCTAACTTGTTTCTTACCTGACGTTACCATAAGTTTTTAATTAATATAACATAGGAATTCAAGTCGAATCATAGCAACTACATAGAAATTAAATTGTACCTTAAATTTTCCCTCTTTCTAGTTTTGAATCAATATAAGATAGCAGTGAACTATTTAGCAATTTAATAGACCTAAATTACAATAGCTTAAATTTCAAACAATTGAATGGGAGCGCTTGCTTTACCGGGGTTGTCGTGTAGCATAATTCGTCCATAATGTGAGTTAATTTTCCTAATTTTCTTAATTGTTTCTTCATATTTATCGATTAGACAATATTTTTGGTATTTTATTTCATTCTTCCAGATTAATTATACGAGTGAAGTTCCGAAAAGCCCATGCGATTTTATTAAGACTACGTATACTTACATGTTTTTATGCACTGGTTACGAATCTGACCATGAAAATTGGCGCAAATGGCATCTTCAAGGTCAAAATTTAAAAAAAAAACGTTTTTAAAACAGTTTTTCAATATTATCATGAAACTTCTTAGACTGAACAAAAAAAGTTTCCAACCAAACTCATTTAGAGCTTAGAAAAATAAAGATTTTTTATTATATACCATTTTACTATAGAAGTAGTAGATTTTAAGTAACAAGGAAAATAATTCAGTAATGAAGCTTCTGCAGATATCGAACACTATCTATTGACGTAATCTTATAAGATATTTGCATAATGCTTATAAATTAAAAAAAAAATGAATTTAATTCGATTATAAGAGTTTTGTGCTAACATAACATAACTGCATTAGTTTCAATTTTAAAATAGTAAACCTACTTACATACTTCAGGATGATAAGGTAGAAGTTTAGATTTTGAATTGCGGTTTTTTTATTTCATTTTTTTCATTTTATTATTTCATTTTTTAGATTTTGATCGTTTAACGTCTATTGATTTTCGTATAATAAATACATATTACAACACACTGATGCAACTCAACTTTAATTCTCTTGTATATTAATTGGATTTGCCAGGATAAACGATCTTTATATCTAACAATAAGATAAGGCGAATAAATAAAGATAGTCGGCCAGATCGTCCTTAGGGACATCACTGCGAGATAAAAAAAACGTCGCATCCCACGCCAGGATATCATTCGATATTTTGTGTATGTGCCCGTTTCTCTGTTCGCGAATTCCTCTGAATGATTAACTGTTTTGTGTTTGTAACATGCAATTCCGAGTCTAGGTAGCCTTTCCAACAGTTAGTGTGGATTGTTGTCTCAACGGCAACATGTTTTTTTTTTTTTTTTTTTTTTTTTTTATTAAAGTGAGTAAAGTGTCTTTATCTCTTTTATTTACAATACAATTGTCTTATAGGTTAACCTATAATTTTCAGAATACCCTTGGTAGATTTAACCCAAGAATCCATGATCCTTCCACAATTCGACCTCTCTCATATTTCCGGCGAACGAGTTTACATTCATCAATTTCAATGACCTCTCCTTCTCCTCCAATTTACCCTTCTTCTTCGAATTATTTAGCAAGACCTATCATACACACTTCTCAACAGAATGTAAATCAGTCGGTAATATTTTCTCGAGATATTTGTTGGTCTTCGACTATACTGCTTTCCCGTAAAGTTTATTCAAAAGTCATATTCACAACAAATCAGTAAGTAACTAAACTAGAATGCAGATGCTTGCAGATGTGTGAAATCTTTCGAACCACATTTTTTCAACTACTGTAGCAGAATAAGTGTATTTGCCCTTTTTTTGACAAACAAATGCTCGATAAGTCAGTCGCGATTCGTACATAGTCATTTTTTATATTTAGAGCAGTAACGTTGTATTGAAATTAAACTAATATCTTGACAACATTGCAAAGTTTTCTTTTCTCGATTTTACAAAATTAAGCTTAAGGTATATTAATCGTTACGTAGGCCATAATGACTAGCGAGGCCTTTAAATTTGATAATGGAAATTTAGAAGCAACCAAAAAAAAGAAGAGACGACCAGAGGTAACGTGAATAAAATTTAAGTGAATTTTGAGCGGTAAAAATACACTCAATGGTGGGTTCGCTGCTCGTTTAAGATGTTGAAACACGCCTTCCTATTCCAACGTGGAGTGATATTTCCTGAAATGCTTACGGATGAGTGATATTTAATACGCGAGGAAATTTAGATTTGCGATATATTGTTACAAATAAATTGATTCATTTCGATAAATGATTGTTGTTTACAGTGTTTTTTGGTTTACGTCAATAAAAAATTCAGGGTAGAGATTGTGACATTGAATTACAAAACCTGACTGTATGTGAGGTTAAGACTATAAGAAATTTGGTGGAACAGAAAGTCTACGCGTTGCTTGATTTGGAAAAGATTAGCCTGTGCAGCTCAATTTTGTCCGGTAACCGATCCAGCTTGTTCGATAAGGAATCTGTACCTAGGGCAGATTATGAATATTAGACCGAATCTAATAGTCTAGGGCTTAGAACCACGAGCGACAATATACATATAGTCCAATCTTTTGCGCGCATGAAGCTAAACGATTTTCTGAGGTATGCTCATCAGGTATGCATTTCACTGATGCTCTTAGGTATTGCTAGGATCTTACGAATGCAGCCAACTAAACAGTTGAGCAGGTGAGACGGGCAATGCACTGGGTAACGTGCTGAGGCTGCAATTGTGGTGAGGCTACGGTATATCGTATCAGAAATGATAACCAATGTTATACGCAACATATATGTGCGATCCATTATGATCAGATTTAAATGTCTGAAAATCGACAATAAAGCATCTCAGTGTATGCTTGAATGAAATTATGAAAATCAGAAAAAACGATTACTTAAGCAGAGAAGTAGAAAATCTCAGTGCCTCACAGTTTTCGTTTCTTTATTTACTGTCTTATACAATCTAATAAAGAAAGGGTGTTCAAGGCTTCAGTGCAAAGTGCAAGGCTTCAGTCGCCAGCTTTCGAATTAGAATATCAAAATCGTCAGAACAGCTGTATTCATAGATTATAGATGGAACGCACAATTTGCGATTATGGAGGAACGCAGAAGACAAGTTTTGTTCAACATAAATTACCTTACTCTTGTAAATAGATATTGTGGAGATTTGGCAAACCGTAAAGTGGGTGAATCAGCTAAGAGCACTACAGACACAGCAACCTGGACAAATAAATGCTAAATAAATCTGAAGAAGCAGTTAGGTTAGGTCAGAACTCTGTTGTCCCGATTGGCAATGATCTTTACGGTCATTTAACCCTTCAATTCATGTTGGGACGCGCAGCATAACACCTTGCTTTCTAGTTTTTTATTTATTAACCTTTTGCGAACGGGACACTGACGTGCGAGTGTCCGCTTGGAAAGTCTTGGAAGTATTTCGTGGGAAAGTAGTATACGCACGGAGATTCCTTTGTAACATTTATAAATTTTGTACTACATAAACAAACTTCTGCTAAATGATTTACAATATATCTATTAGTAAATGCTTTGGCTGCTATCCGCAAACACGCGTCGAGAAAGGTAAAAATGTTTGGACTGGTGTTCGCAGACAGCCGTCCGCCAAGGTTTGTTTCCGCAAACTATTTTTTTAACAACAACCGCCAAGTTTTTCGGTTTCACATGGTCCCTGAAATACTGCTAAATCTAAATCTTAATATATAAAAATCCAGTGTCCGTGTGTATGTTCCGAAATAACTCAAAAACGGGTCAATTGATATTCATGAAAGTTGGCATATATATCTATTTTGGTCCAACTTAGATAATAGGATAGTTATTATTCAAATTAATGGTCTCAATAATTAATTATTAATAAAAAACTGACAATCACTCAGCCACAGCAACGCGTGGCCGGGTCTGTTTGTAAAAATATAAAATTTATTCATTTATTTATTGCAAAAATACCACGTTTAAACAAATAGTCAAAATTCGTACTTTTCCACGAAAAAAAAATGCATACTTCGCTAATCTACCATAAAAATTCGAATGACAATTTTTACACAAACTTAATATACACCAAAAAATTTTGCACCATTTTTTCAAAATTTTTGTTCTTGTTTTTGTTTAAAACAATAAAAAATACGATAATTTATGTACTAGATCGAAACTAAGAATTGTATTTACTGATCAATTTTCATTCCGAGAGTTGTTTGCATTCGAATCTGAAGTAAAGTTGTGCAATTTTAGAAATTCAAAATGACGGAACCAATGACAAACCCGAAAATAAAATGGTTTCGTTGTTACAAAAGTGTATGGCTTCCGGATGGTTGCATTGTGTTCACATTACAATTAGTTTTCTCGCTCGAAGCGTTATCGGAAACTAACGACGAGGACGTGGCAAGTTTAGTTACACTTTTTTTTTTTGGAATTTTCACATTTTTAACTGACAAGGAGAGGGCCAGGTGTGGGTTTTTTAGTTTTCCTCCTGAAGAGAAGTATATAAGGTAGATAAACAGCCGTTTCTGAGAAAAGATTTCCGGAAAATTTACGAATTTGTACAGGTAGGTGATATACTTGGTCAAGTAAAAAATAGTCAGCTAGATCGGTGCTATAGTGGTAAGGAGCCAAGAATTGACAGAGTCTTCACAAAGCTCAAAGCATCAAAGAATTATATTCGCTATTCGACAACATATTTGAAGGAAAAGAAATTGAAGAATATTAATTGACATGAATTCAATAAATTAAAAGTGATTCCGGTCAATGTAAATTCTATAATTACAATTCAAAGACGTTTAAATCTTCTAGAATTGGTCGAGCTGCATAAACCTTATTTTGAGCTCTTATGTGAAACTAAGCTAAACTTCAGATATAAAATAGATATCCTAAATTATGCAATGATTAGAAATGATAGACCAAGCTCACTTCAAGGCGATGGTACTGCAAAATTAGTCAAAAATCCAATTAAATTCGAACATATATTCCCAAAAGTACTTCTGCAGGCACATTCTATAGAATGCTACAATAATAAAATTAAAAATCAACTTAAATTTTAACTTTTTTATAATAGCCATTTATGCAACAGGTAATCATGAAAAAGAATTCTTACATTAGTTCTCACAATTATCTGAAGAATTGAAACTTAACGACTCGGCAAATATATACCTAAATCGGGTGACTTAAACGCCAGACATAATACTTGGTATAAGAAAATAAACAATGCTAGGAGTGTCTCATTAAATACAAGAATAATCGATAATACCATCATTTACAGAATAAACCTATATTGCACTAGGCTTCCTTCTTAACCCAGAGGTAATTCCTTCTTAAACTTAGCTAACTTTGGTTGATAGTAGATTAATTCTTCATGATATCACGGACAAAATGAAATTAAAATCAATTCCTTATGATAGCGATCATAATACAATGAAGACTGTATTTTCATTAGCACCCTCCCTCCTTCCTATCATTATAGAGAATGAAACGCAACCAGCTAGATATAACTATTCCAATGCCTTTCTATGCATGAAAGGGTTAAATAAATAAAAATTCTTGACGAGATAGCGAGTCCCACCACAGACCGATCACTGCTGTGATGGGTTTGTAAATCGCTGGGCTGATTTAGGCTAGGCTAGTCTACACCAAAAGCTGAATTTTGAAAATTGAGTCTAGATTAAGTCAAAGACTGTGGGATAGTAAAGAAAAATTTATTTTAAGTTATGTAAACTTACCAAGTATTACTTGCTAAAGAATGACTTAATGTTTTCTAAATTATTAAATGACAATCAAATTACACTTGAATATAAGCAATAGTAATATCATAAAAGAATAATAAAGATATCAGAAAAAAATTCTACAAATATAATTAAAATGACGAGCCAGTGCAAGATCATATAATAAGCAGATATCTAATGACTTGTGATTTGGTATTATAGTATCATTCCAATATTTTTTGGATGTTGAACATCAATGTAAGATATAAATATATTTTTTAAAGAGAATGATTCATAGCAATCTTATACTTGGCAATTTTTTTTTACACAAGTGTTTTTTTTATATAGGAAATAATAGTTACGCAGATTAGACGTTTCATAACTATTGTATTCGTAAGAAAGAAATTATAACATTGCTAATATGTATTTAAGATAGTACAAGCGGTACAGTCTCATCACGTGAGAGTGAAAATGAACAAGTTTTAAAAAAATGTAAAGCATGAAATTGACATTCAGAAAACTATATTTGACAAAAAGCGAAGTACCTCTAACATGAAATGAAATAATACTTAGACAATTATTAATAGTGAAGCAACAAAGATGTAATTAGTTGCTTAGAGGTCAATCTTATACCATTTTTTTTTTTAAAGAAAAAATCTATATCACTTGTCCATTTCAATGTATTATAGATTATTTTATTCTTTAAAAGATTCTTTAGAGATCCCCCAAAATAGATATTTTCTAAAAATCTATGGTTTAAGAATATAGCTATTTATTTATATTATGATGCAATAAACAATTTCTTTGACATTTCTTTGACATTTCCTGAGGAACAATACGGCTAATCGAGAAATCTAATCTGGTAGGTCTCTAGAGAATATAATGAATAGTTTAATTTATACTACTCATACTACCTTAATACTGCGTATTGACTGAGATCATACTAATAAAGTATGTACCAAAAATGATTTTTGTTATAAAATGTGTTGCTATAATAAGCTATTATACCAAATATATGTTCACTTAGAACAATGAAATAAGTCAGTAAAACCAAAAAGAAAAACAAAACAATTACATAAATACGCAATGTAAAGTAAATTCTTAGGTGATTAATATGAATGAAGCATTATAATATAAAATATTAACAAATTTTAATACACATTAATCTCGAATTGGCTGATGATAAACAAGAAAATTACAAATGACAAGTATTGATATATCATGAACCAGTGCCCTTTCTTTATTTAAAATGCCTAAAACGCATAAATATCTGCTTACAGTCCGTAATATGATAAAAGTGCACGTATTCAAAGAACACAATAGAAAAAATAAAGGAAGGCTATCTGACAGAGAGAGAAAACTACGTACTCACCCTTTCAAGCTTCTGAAAGTATTCACGTAAAAAAGATATTGGATTCTCAGGACGACCCACGCAAAGCTGCACAATACAATCCTTTAAAACTTGCTGAATATTGTGCCTCTGTACATACTCTTCACACTCGCGCAAACTTTGCTCCTCCTCGAGGTTTGCCGCCATATTGTCTTCTATATCATGGTGATATCTAGATAGCTTTACGCCATGAAGGGACGAACGGAATGAAACGGAGTGAATATGTACCACCCATGATACAAATGGGAAACCCAAATAGGAGTCTGTTTCATAGCTCACTGCAAGTGCTGCGAGCAATATTGTATATTTCTCAGATACATTAAGGAAAAAAGAGACACGATGATGTTAGCAGTACTTGTAATAAGTTGTGTGAACACACACAGAATAGTGTTATGTGATGTCCTGATCGTCGCCACTATCGTTTTCGCGGCAGATTCGACTGCGTGAATCTGGCGAGGTGGGTTCATTAGCCACCAAAGCTTTGATGAGCACTCCAACGGTGTTCAGTCCTCTGTATATAAGTTGATTTCTGGTACGATGATGTTATGGTTTTTCAAACTGTATAAAGGCTTTAGAAATAAAAATGCAGATGCTGTTGGAGAGCACTATAACTAACTTTATTTACTTTAATTATAATGTGGTTTTGTCTAAATCAATCTACCTTAAGTGAATCTATCTAATTGACTCTAAGATACAGAATCGAAGTACACCCTTCAAGACCAGAAATCGAACTGTCCTCTTGGATCTCAAGAGATACGGTCCTCCGTATTTCTCATGCATACATCCGCACTGATACACATTCGTATGTACTACCTTTTATGGAGGGCGACCTTGTGGCGCCCCGCTGTCCGGGCCCAGGATCGAGGGCCTTGTCTTATGCACAAAGGGCTCATGCACACCCTATTCTTAGTTTACTTGGGAAAGCACATGGATAGCATCATCTCTTAACCGAACATTCCTCTAGCCCGTCGATCCTCTCAAGTGACCCGATTTATTGCCCGGAGTGAGAGTTCCTGAGAAACTCACTCGGTTATCATAGCAATAAACAAATGGCCCATGCTTGCATTCTTTGTAGCCCGTATGTTTATGCGCATGTAGGGTCTAGAAAGCTTTCTCCGAACTGTTTAGAATATACCTTATTTATGTGTCATTAATGACAGACTGAGAATTTGAAAGCATTGAATTCTGATTTGGGGAGAGAAATCGTAATTCCATTTTAATCCCCCATTTGAACCCACCGCTCAATTCTAGTGACATTATTTATCACTAGGCCGCGACATACCACCTTGATTATTAGGACCAGTTACTGGCACATGTTCTCCATTGGGGATACAGCCATAAGGAAAGAAAGGAAGGAAACTGCGCATGCGCTGCACAAGCTTTGCAAAAATGTTGTCTCGCCAACATATCAGTGCCAGCTGCGGTGCGATGGAGCTGACATTGGAGTACACTCTTCACTGCGGTCAAGTAATCCGTAAAACTTTGTAAAAATGACAAAGAAATATTTAGCAGACTTCGATATAAAATATGTGTGCCACTATTTCAGGTTATGTTGGCTTAGTCCTCCTCGTGCGCAGTGCTTTATCTCAGCTTAAACTTTTTGAAAGACTGTACAGTGTGTAATAGAGACAGCCTACTACATTGGTCTGTTTCCTCGCTATCTATCTCTACACAGCCCCCACTAATGCCGTACGCATCCAGTATACTTATTTTCAGTGTGGGGCACAATTATTATGAGCTTTCATTTTTTATGAAAATACGAAAAGCGAATAAGTGTCAGCCAATCGTTGCACTTGCTTTCTTTTAATTCCAATACGCGATTGACTGACATTTATTCACTTTGCCAATGTTTACAAAATTGAAAGTTTATAATCGGATGAATCCCTTTAGGGATTTTATTCTGTGGCCACGAAGTGTTACAGAAAACAGGGATTTTTTTGTAATGCTTCTTAAAAATAGAAATGCGCATTTGCATGCGGGATATTTCGTGAAGTGTTGCTCCTAGGCGTTGAATATCCTGATGCGTAACTCCGTAAGACTGTTAACATTCAAACAATAGAAAACAAGGTGCCGCGGCAACAAATGACAGTGATACTCGGTGACATTTTGTTGAGGTGGACGTCGGGACAAGGAAGAAATAGCCTTACGTATTTCTGGCTTAGCAGTGAGTTAACTTTTAAACGAGTGAGAACGGTGCATTAATGCGGATTGCAAAACGGGATATTTTATACGGGAGACCGTAGAAAGCACGAACCCGAAAAATCAAAAATCTATTTCAACGGTAAGTCACTACTTGCATCCAAACCTCCCCATACTCCACTACTATTCTTCATGCTCCATTCGTGATTTCAGTGCCGAGGAATCAGCTAAATAAACGTTCGTGGGACCTAAGAGATACGCTATACTTTATAATGCACGCCTCACGTACACGAGTTTCTTCAAGTGCAAATAGCTTGTTTCAAGTTTCTTAAAACTAATTTTACAGACAGCAGCTTGTGAAACGTAAATTGCATTACATTTCTCTCCTATTATTACGTCGATGTGAACATGTGTGTTCATGTAGCGCATGCGCACATTTATTGATGTGAGTGCTGCGCAATGCACATACATACACACACACATACCCACGCGCGCACACACACGCACACGCACACACACATGTCTACCCGTGTAATCACATCGTTGGACTTAATCATTCTGGGAGTAAAATCAAGTAACAGGCGAAAAAATAGAAAGTCCGTATTACTATTGACACGTGGTTTTCTAAAAAATTTGTCTTTACAAAGTATGCCCTAAATAGCAGAAACGTATTCTATTTTTATAAAATAATTGTTTAATACAGGTCGATCAGTATTAAACTACAATGAGTTAGGAATATTCTCAAGTAGACGACTGTTAAATTAAATATGTTATTCTTACAATGTGTAGCATATGTAGGCGACAGTTCTAAATGTAGATAAAAAAAATTATACATTTCTCTTGCTCAGGGATCGTTACAGAGATTTTTAAGTATTCCTCTCAAATGATATTACTCAGAACGAATGACTGGGTATATGCAATAAAATGATTTATTCCTTTATAGTTTTTGATCAAGACTGCCAATCTAAGACTGAACCACTGATGCAAGGGGTAATCAACTGTAACTTTAAGAACGGACAGTATCAATGGGAAACTGCTTTTCGTGTTTCAAGGTGCTCCCACCGTCTACTGCAAATCAACCTATTGTTTTGGAACATAAACATGGTATGCCCTCTGCTCATACACATTTATATCGCTGTATTCAAAATTTAACTTTTGAATCTGAGAGTTTATATAACCATACCACAACTATTAATATTCTTTATGTTTAGTTAGAATATTATTCAAACTAATTATTATAATAGAACTGATTTCATTTTTTTTTATAACCATATTGAGACCTATTAATACTATCATTAATATATAATATTTTTCTAGAAACTATGGAACTCAGTGGTGTGTGCCCTCCAGATTCTTGTCCACAAACTAGTCCTTTGACATCTATAGAAATTCATGCCAATGGAAACAAGTCACCTCTAAGTACACTAACTACATTCAATAGCATTGGTTCAGATAATTGTGGATCTGTACCTATCACACAGAACAATCAACGTGCATCGCGTGGTTTTTATACGCGATTACCACCTCTAGGCCGTTCTGGCAACAGTTCAGGCCTTAACCAAACTGTAGAGTCAAAGCAGCAGAAAGAATTGTGGGAAAATAAACTCAACATCCTTTTTGATCAGTACAAGGTTTGTACATTAAGAACGTAAATTTAAGTTCCATTTTTAACAATTATTTTATAAATTATGTCTTAGGATCAACATGAAGATATTATCTTGGCTGATGGTATAGAACGGTTTTGTGAGGACCTACAGCTCTCGCCAGATGAATTTAAAGTTTTAGTCCTTGCCTGGAAGTTGAACGCAGAGCAAATGTGCCAGTTTACGCGCCAAGAATTTGTCGCAGGACTGAAAGCAATGCGAGTTGATAGCATACGCGGTATTCAATCCCGATTACCCGAAGTTGTGCAGGAATTAATGGTGAATGGCGAACTTTTTAAGGATCTATATCGATTCACATTCCGATTTGGGTTGGACGTTGCGTCTGGCCAGAGGATCCTGCCGGCAGATATGGCGATCGTTCTTTGGAGGCTTGTGTTTACGATTCGCGAACCTCCGCTTCTTGTCAAATGGCTCAGGTTCCTTGAATTTCACCACGTACGTGGAATTCCTCGAGATACGTGGAACATGTTTTTAAACTTCGCCGAGTCAGTCGGTGATGATCTTGGCGCCTACGACGACGCCGAGGCATGGCCTAGCTTGTTCGACGATTTTGTCGAATATGAAAATGATCAAATGAATCAGAACATTACCAAGGAAGATATTATAAAGGATTCTGCGGTCGGTAAAGACTAAAATTTTACACTCGTATCAAGATTATACAGTTTTTCGTAATATCGTCTTTGGACAGGATACTCATTTAAGATGAATTGAATTTTCTAATGTATTATGACAAAAGATGTTACTCTATAATAATATCTGCTACATTAAAAAAAAAATCTTTTTTTAATACGTGATTTCGTAACTTGTAGTATATTTTTATATTACAAAATTATAGAATGCAATATTGTTGTAAAGAATGTATAATGATAAAAGAAAGCGGCGGTTAGATGTGGTTTATAATTTATGTGACAATCGTAACTCTATTTTTTGGTTATACTACTTGGTTTTTTATACCTTGAATAAGAGAATCCTGTTCAAACACAATGAAAAGAGAAATGCAATTTTAAACATAGGATACAGTTTAATGAGCGGCAACTAGGGTGTAAAGATATATGTTTAAATTAGTATTACGACTCAAATTTGTGATATATAAAGAGATGCATAGTACATAAACGCGCGTGTGCGCATCGATATGAAATCCATTTATATTACTTATCTCTGATAGCAAATAGTTTAAAAAACTGGAGATAATAAAAAAGTCACCAAATTTTATGAAAGAATAAGTGACAATTGAAAAAAAAAACTTTCATAAGTAACAAATGATTATTGATAATTGATGAATTGTAAATTATAAGTGGATAACAGATGAAAGGTTGAGATATAAGTGAATAACTTATGGTAGTTTTTCTTTAAAACACACTAGACTTCCTAATCAAGTACATGCGTATATTTTATTAGTCTATACAATTAATTTCTCACACGTATGATTTTGTCACTTATACATCTATGTATACCAGTTTTTAAATTCAGTGACAATTTAATGATTACCGAAAAAATTATCATGAAAGGGGCCATTTTGGGTCTTTGTATCTGATGGTTAGTGGGCACAAGGAGCTCGGAAGATACGCTAAACCAGTATTGAATTTTTCGTGAATGTTGAAATGCCATACATTTTGTTTCGGATACAGAATATATATATGGGGACTAACTCTCTTTACCGATATCTCCTCGGTGTATTGATTTCCCAAAAGAAGCAAAACTATGACAAATGTTAAGGGCCTTGTTTTTTTCTTCTTTTGAAGCTTGAAAATTCAAATTATTTCATCTGATGGATACTTTCAAGAAGCAAAACGACAAAATTATAAAGAAAATGCATTTATAAGATATGGTTTATCTGATATCATATTTAATTTTCAAATTGTTTTTTTATATAACTATGAATTTTCCATTTATCCGAAATAGTTCGATACAAAACTGCATCATTCATAATTTCCAAAAACTTCAGTTGAAACCAACAAATAGTAATAAAATGAATTAAACTTATGTCGTGCTCTATAATTCGGCTCATAAGATTGCCAGCTGAATGTGAAGAAACTACGATTGTAACAAAGGAACACTGGTTAATGAATAATAAGTATAATAAGATTCTACTTATTCAAGGTTTTATTGACATGAAAAAAAGAATAAAGTTTTTGAGCTTTTTGTAACTTTTGAGCAAAATAAGCAAGCAAAATGCCTGCATTATGAGATTGGATATATTAAGAAACAATTAACAAACATAAATAATAAAGATTCTGTGAATAATCAACTTGTCAGTGATAGTCCAAATTAGGTAAGAATAATTTTAATTTCCACGCTAGCTTTTAGTGTTAATAACAATCAGCATATTTCTCAATAAAAGCTATATTTTGTTTAAATTAAGGCTCCTGCAGACCCAGATCATAGGTTCACATAGAAAACTTAGAATGTAATATACAGGGTGTTCCGAAACTACCTGACCAACGGGATATGGCGGTGTTCGGGAGGCATCACTGATCATGAAAATGGCCTTCGTTTTGTCCGGAAGCTTTTAGTTTTTAAATGGGAGCAAGTCAAAGTTGACCAATCAGAGCGAGGCATCAACAGAAAGGTAGGCACCTATGAACTCTGAGTTTTCTTCCCTCGTTTTTGTTCCTCGGTGGCTATTGGCAGACTGAAGCCAGGCGAAGCCATTTAGATTAGCCTATTAGATTTCACGCGCTGAGAACAGTCACGACCGACGGGAAGTTAGCGCGGGAAAATAAAAATTTATATGTTTATAATGCCTAAAAGATTGCTCCTTAAATGCTCCATATGTTTCCGTAATTACTCCACTACTACTATGCAATGATTAATAAATATTCATTAAAACAGAAAATTTTTATTTTTATTAAAATTCTAAATAACGAAGCAAATTTTCATATGATTTACTTGATGAATTAATTGCTCCCGATTTGCTCCTAATTGCTCCGCAATTAGATTTTTCTTTAATTAAAGCATATTTAAATAATAAGTAAATTTGATTTTCACTTAGCTCGATTGCAAACGTAAACAATCTGATTGGTTGCGAACACACCTACGACAGCTTTTTGCCTCGGTTCATTGTCGAACACACTTGTGATAGGGATAGAGGAAATTAACCAATCGTGCAACGTTTGAGAGGACGAACGTGATACGTCGATCTCACTTAAATCCTTTACGCATGGGTTTAGAAACGATTAAACCATGACGTGTAAGGTTATCCTGTTGAATCCATAAGTGTAAACTTAGTAATTAATACATTAACAAGACGGTCTCATCTGAATTACCCAGGCAAAATGCCCACGGCGAAATGGAACCAGTATAACTCATGACTAAATGTACGGCACTTGTTTGCCCGTCGACAATATACCTCATTTTTTCCTCTATATATAAATATCAAGAGCTATTTACAGAATATGTTGTATTTTGATTTTCTTTAATTTCTTATATTAATACTATACATTACTAAATTATGTAATATGAATGTATGCACATACATACCACCTTACCACCTATAATCCCTAAAACCATAGATATAGAAATATAGTGATGGAGCATAACTCTGCGGGTGGAAGCTATTTAGATGGGCGGGGGGGGGGGGGGGGGGAGGTACACTACGCCAATTTGTGATTGATTACTATTGGGAGCAAGCGCAGTGATGCAAAAGTGCTACGTAGTCTGTCGTTTCTTTATACGCACAAGGAAAACCAATCATAGTAAGGCAGGTTCCAGCTTGAATTTAATTGATTATGCGGCGAACTTCGCCCCCTCATTTTGGCTTCACTCCCCTTGCCCAAAATACCAGGTTATGCTCCATCCTTGTACTTCTATATCTATGCCTGAAACGCACGGGTGCTCCCTTGTAGATGCTTTCCAGCATGGAGACTAGAGTAAAGGAGACCGAGCGCAATACTCAAGAAATGGTCGATGAAACGTACGAAAGTTATGTCAGCCGCTGACGGTAGGGGTGCGGCGTACGCTCTGAACGAAGAGAAAAACAGACTGAGAATAGAGTAAGACAGAAATAATTCTGTCGTAATGCTTCACCGAGACATTTAAAACATAGTTTGAAACATTTTTTTTTAAGGTGGACATGTCACGCTCGACAAGGTGGGCGGTATCACGAGTCTACCAAAGAAAACCCTCGTCAAAAACTTCGAAACTCAGGAGTTTATTTTATTTTAAGAATTAATACAATTTTTGTGTTATCCCTAAAGGTTCATACATTCGATGAGGATACCTTTGGAATAGTGAAAACGGTAACTTGACGATTCATTCTTCTGGGGCAGAGCGTTAACAGCGACACTTGTGATGAATCTTACAACTTCTTCTATCTGACGTTTTTTCGACCAAAATGTTCGGCTCTTATATGTAAACGTTCGACCTCTTTTACTCTAGTCTCCATGCTTTCCAGTTACAACTTGCAATCAACACGTGGTTAATGAGGTTCGATCGTGGCTTCGAAATATCTTAGAGATATGATATATCCACAAAAATGGTAAAATCTTGTTATATTAAGTCGTATAAGCATGAATGGCGGCCCAACAGCACCATTTCATTTTTCACGGGTAATGTGCGTCATAATATTATATCGAAGATAGTCGCGCTTTATGGTGACCGAACAAGTTATCTATAAAAAAATATTCTCTACTCGTCAAATTTTAGTTTTCTATTCAAAAAACCAGATATCTTAACCGCTTGGCTACGCTCGATTCCTGGTTTGAGACGTTGGATGTCTTTATACGGTCCTAAAAAACAAAGAGGTCGTCCACTATATCGGCCACCTGAGCGCGCAACCGTCGTGTCAAGGCCCTGCTTCGGCAATCTTTAAACGTGGAAAATGTATTATTAGCATGTATTATATTATTTATTTTGGTAGGAAAAGCATAATATGGTTTGATTTGAAGTGCATAGATAACTATTTTTTTCGAGAATTTTTCTGCCACAACGAACTGATTAAACAATTTCTTATTTAAAACCCACCAGTGATTAATAAAATTGATTGATAAAATGTTAATATTAAAAGCTATAAACAGAGTGATAAACACAACCTCGATTTGAGTGTATTAGTGTTTGTTTTACAAAAAAATCCACTTTACTATGCATAGTTCGACCCTTTCACGGGTCAGAGCGCAATTTGGTAATTTCATTCTCTTTTATGAGAACGGAGAAAAGATATCCTGGACAGAGAATATTTCAGATTAAATAGTTTTGTTTGTATTGAATGCAAATGCACTTGGGATCCCCATCGTACCGATTGAATTTCTTTCTAATTCAGAATATGAAAAAGGGGTGTGGCGCCATTCTCTCAAATCGTCAATTCAGTTTATTTCTTGTATTGTATTATATTTGCATTATATTATAGCTATTACATTTTTTAAGTGATAAATACTTATATAAAACGGATCTATCCCATTGAAGCAGGCCTTGATGTGCTCCGAGCGCCGCCTGCTATGAAAAGATTGAAATTGACGTCCTGACGTGAAGTAAGCTTTTCATTTCTCGCAGCCGAAGTAGGGGAGTGCTCCCACCCATAGATGTAGAAATATGCAGAGATGGAGCATAACCTGGTATTACGGGCAAGGGCAGTGAAGCCAAAATGAGGAGGGGGGGGGGGGGGTCGCTGCATAACCAATTAAATTCAGACTGGACTGTACCTTACTGTATTGGTTCTCCTTGTGCGTAAGTATAAAGAAACGAGAGACTACGTAGCACTTTTACATCACTGCGCTTGCTCCCAATAGTAACCAATCACAAGTAGGTGTAGTGAACCTCGGAACCCTCCTATAAACGGCTTCCACCCCGCAGGGTTATGCTCCATCCCGGCATTTCTATATCTATGGATATAATAGTATATGGTCTAACAAGGAGAGGTCGTCTACTCGTCATCACTGATTTTGTCTTGATTCATAGTTGTGTAGGGCTTGACTAGAAATGATAATGACGCAAGTGGGAACGCTTGATGACCAAGCGTTTAAAAAATAAGTTAATTTTTGGCGAATCAGTCACTGGATAACTCTTTTACGTAAATATAATTTCAGAATAGTAATTAACACAATGGCAAGAATTCGGATTCGTAATAGGAGGGTCGCGGGTTCGAGTCCCCGTGCGAGAACTTTTTTTTGGCTTCTTTTCAATTTTTATAATAGTTATACGCCGCATTGAACCGAAATTGTGTATAATGTATTATACTTACTTATATCATTACGAAAGACGTAGGGCGTCATTATTTCAACAGGTGCGTAATTATGGAAAATTTGGGACTGCGAATAACTTTCCAGGAAGGGATCGTATTTAAAGAATACACGAAGGCTTCGCATATAAAAGTATATGCTTTTATGGATACTTTAAAAAGCCATGTAACTGTAAAGTTCGACGTTTATAGCATGTGCAACGTGCCCACACAATTACTGTTTCCCCTGCGTCTACGATGAATATCACCCCAACGCACATAGTTGATCGACTGTAAAATAATAAGAGCATATAATTTTATATACGAAGTCTTCGTGTACACTTTAAATAAAATCTGCAATATTAAACTGCATAATTAAACAAAAAATTGATGCCTTTCCACGTCGTAAGCGCTAGTCATAGGACTTAAACGCAGACTAGACCTCTGATTAGTCAAAATCGTTTATCTAAGAAAAGTCAGTAATAATGAAAGCAAACAATAAGATTTTGACAGATAAAAGACTAAAATCGCTAAAAAAAGATTTAAAAGTATTACGCTATAGCTGTAGGTTTTACACGAATTCTTTGAACTAAAATATGTATGAAGTTATAGTGGGCATAGAATTTATTATCAGAATACCCACAAAAGTATAAACACCGTATTAGTTTGATTAACTTATGAAGTATATTCTCTTGAATCAAACTTCAAGACCTATAATTTACGTTACAATAAAGTAAAGCAACTTGTGTGTTATCCTAAAAAGGAGCCTAGAATTTTCGATTTGTTGTCGACCAGTCCTTGCTCTTCGCACGGAGATACTCGCACTGCACCTAGTTTAAAAAAAATAGAGTAGGAACGCGAGGGCGTGGAAAAAAGTGAAGAATAATTATCTATCTATTGCCGGATAGGTGGGTCCTCTTCTAATTCTCTACATATATGTATAGATGTACGTGTAACAGGAAGGTCGAGATGTGACAATATTCTATATATCGGAATTCTGAGGCACAGACTACACGAGAATGTTTACCTATGTTCAGTCAAAGATATTACCATGCAAAGCCTATGAATTCATATTTCGAAGTCTGTTGCGTTTAAAATGAGCTGAAATTGAACTTCTTTTGTGTATAGATTAATAAAAATTATTGTTTTATTTGAGAGAACACTAACTTCGTTAACCCTTCAGTAGTTGTTCCACCGTACACTCGTTCGAACAAATCGTTTTTTTTTTCCTTTCATTTTTGATAATACTTTATAACTTTTATTCTTTCTTTTCGACTATCCGGAAATCGCGCGCGACCTACTGGAGAGTTAAATGACATATGACAAACATTTAACACAATAGACGATAACATTTATTTGCATTTTTAAATAGGTATATTGCCATGTACAGTACAGATACATCTTTATACCCAATGAAATGCTTAAGTTCAGCAACAATCAACTTAAGAGGACACGAATAAATACAGTTCTGATCATACTGCTTTTTGGGTTACAGATCGCTGCTTATTGCTTAATTATTCATGACCAGATAAAGACATTACTAGCATGCGTCTAACCTAAACTGTGCAAGCATATTGTACAGTATACAAAATAAATTCAAGTAAAAAAAACTCATCATGCATCACCGAATGCCAAAGACTAAGAAATCGTAAAAATTAGAGTTTTTGTGGTTATACTCCCAACGCAATCTTCTCGCTATAATTCTTTAACGTTAATCAAATACGACTCCAATTGCAGATACATATTCAAGAAAAATATAGTGTAAATAGTAAACAGGACTAGAGTTATTTTTAAGACACAGAAACTCCATTGTGAAGCCGTCTGTCTTATAATAATTATAAGTCTATAATTATTTGCAAGATAACTATATCGTAGGTAAATATATTAGTTAAGTTATGTATTTCTTTTAATCATATACATTCTACTCATTTATACTTGAAAGATGTTATGTTATATTGATAGTGCTTTCTACAAGTTTCGTATTTTTCATCATTCCCAACATAATCTATGGGTACATGGTTGCACTATTCGAAGTCCATCTCTTTTTCTTCACTTTTGAAACATTAATGTTAACAGTCTTGCATTCTACAAGCATTTTCATATCAACAAAAATACAATCACAGTTCTTAATAATCTTAAAAGTCTGTTCATATTTACGCGAACGATACAGTTAATTTCCGAATTAAATGAAGTTTATTTGAATAAAAAAAAAAATTTGAAAGTGCAGTGAAGGTTGGAATGTTTTTTGGAAACGGCAATTACAGCTGAATAAATAATACCTCAGCATATGTACCACCGAAACAAGTAGCATTAAAGCAGAACTTTAATAATATGATCCAATTCTAACGATCTCTATGCACACTATATGATTCATTACATTACATCTGAGTTGCGTTTACCATGAACACGTCACAACATTAAAATATATGTAGCCTGTGTATACACTAACATGTAATAAATACATGTTTTTGACGTATCCCGTGAGAAGGGCTACATTCCAGAATTCATTGTCATCGTCAAAAGCATCATTGCGTTTCTGCTTACTTAATCGTATTTAATAGAGACATAACGCTGCTTTTAGCGGTGTTAGTCGATATCAGAATGTATCCAAGCTGTTCGAATTATCACTATAGTCCAAAAAGGGGTGGTAACGCCAATTAGATAAAATATTAAACATACCTAAAGGGCTCTTGGCGATGCTCAGCACGGAAATTACAGTACAACTTTTACTGAGTAGCTAATAGTGAGAATCTTAGTTCAATAAATAACTCTCTAAGAGTCCTCTGACCTTGAAAACTTAATATCTAATTATTCACGATTATCAGTGAGCTATTAGCGAAAGAAGTAATAGTACCATCGCCGTTGACCTGTTCGCGACATGGGATTATTAGATGAGGCCAATAACATATTTATAAATAAAAAAAATTAATGTTTCTCGAAGGCCAAATGTGATTAAATAATTTATACTAAGTATTATTTAACGAAGAATTCATGTCACCCTAAATTAGAACAAGCGCAGAACGTACTAGCAAATATACGAACAATCCAGTTGACAAAACGAGTTTCTTACTATCTATGTGAGATACGATAAACTATGCTCGATCAAAGTGATAAAGAAACGGACAACTACAAGTCGATATGGAAGAATACTGCGTTATCCAACGAAATAAAAACAGTTTTCTTCCCTCCTCTCGTTAAAAGTTCGCTATCGCTTTTTTAAGATATACGTTTTTAGGTTAAGCCTGAAGTTCTCTTAATAAGCAGGCGCTTGGAAATCACCAATACCCCCTCGCTGCTGTTGTTGAGCAAATGGTGGTTCTTGATAGGCGGCGTCAGTCGCATCTGGATAGCTCGTATATCCCGCTCCTCCCACAGGATCCGCTTCATAGCTCGGCGCAAATGCTGCGTCTGTTCCCTGTTTAAATCTTTGGAAGGCAAACCAAGCGCAACCTGCCTACAAAAAAAATACAAGATGCAAATCTCCACGTAAAATCGACTAATAATTCTTTAGAAAATAAGATATTCTGAAAATTATATATTTTAATTCTTTAAGATTGAAAACATAGGTCACATCTATGTTTAATTGGCAATTCTTTATGTAAATACATATGGAAATATAATGCATATAATTTCTCTGATGAAATAATAATAACTTACCCATGTAAAGATGGAGAAGAACGAGAATGCAATAGCTGCTTGTACATTGTTTACACCATTCCCATCCTTGGGACTCTCAGATTTATTCCATGCATTAGTCAGATAGCAAAATCCAACAAAGTATAAAAAAGCCCAAAATCCAGAAACCCTGAAAAACAGGTACAGATATCATAATACAATACAACAGAGTAATTCACAGATTTGAATATGGTTTAAGTTGAGCAATGGTGGTTGCGATTGGTCAGTGATTTAGGTCATTGACATATGACAACATTTGAGTTGGACAAAATTAAAACTGTAAAGAACATTATTGTAATTAGTTAATGAGCTTGATCATTGCTCAAGTTAAGCCACACCGGAATCTGTAACTTCTTGTGAATTCCCCTTTATATCAATATTACATTATATAAATCATGAAATGCCAATGTAAAAAGTGGATACAAAGCATGCAAAAATGCTGTGTATAATCTATAATGAGCTTACCCAAGATCTAAAAGTACATAATGTTTTCGAGTCTTAACAGAAGACATTTGCTCGAAAAGATATTCACCAGCCAGAAATCCAATGGAGGCTAAGAAGGCTAGAACGCCAATGCCAACACCATAGTGGCATGCATTTGTATCTTTATTATATAAGCAAACTTCCTTTCCTTCTTCAGTAATGTAGCCTTTGCTGCTTATGGATCCAAACACAATAATTGCAAAGAGCTGGAAGTAAAACCAGTGACTATTTTGTATATTCCTACTGAATAAATTGCATTTTTTTATAATTAGTAAAAGATGCCATACTTACTAGATGATATTTTCAGATTTTAATAATACTTTTAAGAAATTTCTAAACATAAGACATCATATGGAACATTCTATGAATATACACAAATTTCTGTTTAGATTGTGATATTTTTTGAAATTGCAACATATTAAAACTTTCATTGCATATTTTGCTCCGTAAATTTTGAAAGTAAATCAAAAATCTTTGATAACTGATAATCATTTTTATATTTCAAAATTAAGAGATTGACAAGAAATTGAAATACTATAAACACATAACTAATGCTTGTATTTAATTTTATATTTCAATTTTGTTCTACCACAATTAGGTTTATGCCCCTTAATACATCCCATACAATAAATATTTAATGTTTAGTGAGCTTTCCATAATAATTTTATTTTGATTTAAATATTTACAATTTACTTTCATTGTCATGTATAAAAATTATTAATTATGTAACAATTTACATAATATAGAAATATTAAGCAATGCTTTCGAAAAAGTGTGAGGAACAATTTCAATGCATTTGTAAAAAATGTAATGTCTGCAAATTTTTGCATAGTATGTAAAAGACAAACTACCCTACTTAGTATGCTATAGATATGTGCTTTATGCGATTATAAAAATTTCTTAAATAAGAAGTAAAATTACAGTCATTAGATCAAGAATAAATAATACTAATGGTTGGGAAATAATCTTTTTGACAAAATTTATTATCCGTTTCGATCAAACCACAGGTAATTACAAGATGTGGTAGGTGCATGCGCGTAATAAAGCGTAGGGACGCACCTTAGACTATAAGGAAGGAAAAGTATCGAAAAGTTTAACGGGAGCAAGCTACTCGCGGATTTACATTACATGAAGTTCATTCAGTCAATACCCATGCTCGAATTTTGTACACCACGATGCCTCATCTTGTGAGGTGTAACGCTTTAATTTACGAAAATCAATAGAACAACCCTATCATTAGAAAGGTGGGGACTGTGTAGCTACTTTAAAATCGATGTCAGACAGCGTCAACTGTATTTGCAAGAGTTCGGTATAGTATTCTATGGTTTGTAATATTCTTGAGTAACGTATACTCATCTTTGAAGACTTACCAAGCATAGCGCTCTTAAAATGACTTGTGGCCTTTGGACAAATGCAATTGGATCAAAAGGGGCCCCTGCCTTTCCACCGCCGTACGCTCCACCGCCGTCCATCTTTTCACGACTGAGCTGGACTGAACTGAAAATTCAAAGCCTTCAAGAATTGCAGTGGCGCATGCGTTATAAAGCGGGCCGAATAAGTTTCGGCTAAACTCGCCGAATTTACCGAACACAGGACTACGTTTACACAACAGTCTTCAACGGTTTAATTTTAATACTGATCTACAGGAATAGACCAATCCCAAATATTCCTTACAAGTAAGAAATCTCTATTCCTTTAGATCTGTATTAAATAAACCGGTTACCGCCCATTTCCGCCCACGTTAATCGAAGTTTAAATTCTGATTAGCCTATCTAAAAATTATATTTAAAAAATTGAACCAGGCTTAAATGACATCAGAGGAAACGGGCGTAAGGACGTCATGTAAACCTAGTCACATACGAAATGAGATTAGAGGCTCAAAAAGCTCGAGGTTTAGAGAAAAATCTTGTGGATATCGTACATCGTTGCATATGTTGCTAACTATATAGTGTAAATTTACTCTTTTTTTTACCTAGTCACTTTCGTTTTTAACCCTAGTGATGGTTTTAGCTACATTTTTAAAATTCCTTTTAGAATTATGCTCACATCAGTGTGAATTATAAAGGTGTTCAAATTTAGTTATTTTTAATAAATAAGAGTGTATTATTGCTTTACGAGTAAATGTCACACGTTATCCTCGCCCGTTCCTTGTCATCAGTGTTTACACCATGAAGACTAGAGTTCACACGTTGGTTGTTTATGTTTCAAAATGGCCACGGAGAGAGACCTGAGTAATGGTATACACATAAAATACATTATATTAAGCGAAAATTTAAGTCTATTCTTCGCAGCCGTACGAGATTCTTTGGAGACTAATGGGAACCTCGGCCGTATAAGGGCAGAAATGCGCACAGAAGTCATGAAACTACTCGATGTCTCGAACCGTATCAATATATCAAAGCGACCATGCCAACCTCATAATATTCTCCTCTTAAATGAACTCATACGAGAATATTTCAACTGGATTGGATATAAATATACGTGTAGTGTACTTACCACAGGTGTTATTTGCAATTCTCAAGTACATTAAAACATAATGGGATATATTCGTGTTTGATATATATTTTATTTTTCAGAGTGTGAGCTAAGTAAACAGCCATTCGATCAAGATTTTCTTATGCAAAGTTTGGGTATTAAGGAATATGAAAAATCAAATGACTTGCCATTACTTCTTCAGTTGTTGGAAACTTATAAGGATGTGAAAAATGCATAAATTGATTTATATGTATTTACAAACATACCTTTTGTACACAAATACAAAATATTTTTCATTACTTTATTTCATGTTCATTGTATCCAATTCTTATTAACTTCTTAAGTTTTGAATAATTGCTGGGAATATACATCGATTCAATTTAATTGATTATGCTTGTAATAAGAGTTTTTTGTGTCACTTATCGCTATATAAATGCTAATATCACTTTGCTCAGAGCAAGTTTTATTTAAAATCCTTCATGTAATATCTATTAGGTGTTTGTTGTTTTGCCAATCAATATTTTTACTGATACTAGAATAGTAACTGGAACTCTACACAGACAAGTATCATATTGAAAATATGATATTGTTTGATACTGAACAAAGTCAATGGAGCAATAAAAATATATATATATAGGTAAATAGTAAAATGCAGGAGAGTGAGGCAAAAGTATTTTTTCGTCTTGTTTATTTTGTAAGTATTCATGTTATTCAAATTACATCATGAACATACAATATAGTCTACGTTGTGTTCAATACTTGTTGAACATGTTGCTCCATTATTATAATTTAAAGATATGATCAATTATAATAATTTCAGCAAATCCATCATCGTTCAAAATATTATATACCAGATTAGTGTAATATTAAAATAAAAATGTGAATAGGACATTTCAAGTTTGCAAAAATGATTTTGCATTGAGTAGTTTAAATACGCTTTTAGAGAAGTAATTTATGCTCCCAATGTAGAATAGACGTTTTGAAGCATTTCGTAAGTTTCCATAAGTTACTTGCAAAATTATTATGATGTTGCATATTATAATAATAAATAATCTATCACAAATTGAATGCCCGTCAGACACGAGCTTTAAGTGAATTCGGCAATCGGGCATAGTAGTGCAAGTATATAATAATCGACAATTTAAAATGCGAGATAAATATGCCGAAAAAAAGGTGATAAGGAACAACATAAGATGAAAAGACTGTTAGAAATAGAACATGGCTCTTATATTACAGCATTTTAAAATTGAGCCTGTCGGATCAAAATTTCACTTTCATGAATTATTTCTGTAACGGTCTATTAACATCATTTGTGTTTAGTCTTCTTCTTTTTCTTCGATTGTTTGTTTTTACTCTTTGATTTCTTTGTTTTTTTCTTGTGTTTCTCCTCTTCTGTACTCGAATCTGATGATTCAGAATAACTCTCAGTGTCCGAGCTGCTCTCTTTTTTCATAGACTTTCTTTTTTTATGTTTCTTATGTTTCTTTTTCTTCTTCTTGTGCGATTCGTCAGAACTGTCTGAATTTGAGGATGAACTTTCTGAACTGCTGGAGTCATCTTCAGTAGTACTCGATTTGACTCTTTTTTTGAAAGGTTTTGTATCTATTTCTTTTTCCGGATTACGCTCCTCCAATTTTAGTTTTTTGATCGGTAACATTGCCATTTTACTGTCTTCAATTTCGGATTCTGATTCGGATGCGGAATAATCCGGCTCAAAGCTGGCTTCATCCAAGACACTGCGTTTACGATCTGACACGAGTCGTGGGTTTTTTCTTAACTTCTTCGTAATTTCCTCGGAAACGGATGATGGAGCGGCCATTGCCGTTACAAGATTCGTAGACACATCGGAATTATCAAAACCGATTGACTTTTTCTCTTCAAAATTTTCGAGTTTACCTTTGGATAATACGCCGCTTCCAACATCTTTGTGCTGCTTCTGTTTCTTCTCCTGACTCTTTTCTTTATCCTTCTTGTGTTTTTTTTCCTTCCGTTTCTTTCGATCTTTTGATTTGCTTCTACTTCTGTGCTCTTTCTTTCGTTTTTTCTCCTCGCGAGTTTTCTTATCCTTCTTCTTATCTTCATCCTCTTCCTTATTTCTCTTGAGAGACAAAGACCTCGTTTTTGAGGATTCTTCCCTCTTATGATTAATGATCGGAGGCGTCCTACCGGTTCTTTTCTCGCGCTCGCGATCATTTCGTGAATCATTTCTACCTGATCGAAATTCTGAAACAGATTTGCCATCAGTTCGCGAATCATGCTTCTCATTTCTCGACTCGTGGTTTAAAACTCTATGTCGGGAGTCACTTCTGTCGTTTTTATCATTTCGTTCAGTTCTCTCGCGCTTGCCTCTATCATCTAGGAAAACCTTGCGGTCTAAGTTACTGACCGATGGTACCACTGCAGGTGGGTCCACACGTCTCTCCATGAGCGGTGACATTCTTCTTTCACGAATACGCGGTGGATTTTCGGTTTTCGAATCACCCCGTCTTTCTAAAAATCCTTTCACGGGACTTAATTTCCGCTCCTTGTCTTCCTCTACTTTGTCGCCTAATCGTTCTTTGGCCGACAATCTTGTTGGTGAATGTGATTCCGGTACAGGTTTAAACTTCGATCGATCTAACTTCGCCTTCTTCGCTGGTTCTGTTATTTCTACATTTCTTTCATTTCGGCCCACGTTTATTGTAACATTAACGCTCTTTCTAGAATCTCTATTCAGTTCTACGTCAGTAATTTTCGGCTCAGGATTCTGATAAAGTATCTTGCGGCTTTCACTGATCTTCTTGATCTCGATTGGCCTGATTGCGTTTATTGCTTTTTGGAAGATAGCGTTCTCTGCTCTTTTGAGCACTTCTGAAGTCACGACTTTTGTTGATTTCGAATCGTCATTCGTTATTGCTTCTATCTCCGTCGGTGATTCCGAAATACTGTCCGCTTTTTCGATATTGTCATCCCTTTCCCACTTGGAGAGTTCAGGTAATGGTGCGAGAAATTCGTTTTTCTTCGGAGATTTGTCATCTAAAACTACTCGCTCGCGTTCCTCAACTTCAATTTCTGAGGACAACGAATAATTAGCAGGAATGATAGCATTAAGTTCAGCGTCTTCTAATCCACTATAGAGTGAATCAAGTTTTGGTCTATTATCAGTTTTTAGTTCTGGAATTGGCTTAAAACTGGGATTAGGCGGATTTGACGCAAGATCAGGTTGCTTTAATTCAATATATTCTTTGTCGGCGACGGAGTCGCCATGATATTCGGGTGGTTCAGGGTTCATGATCAGAGATTTATCTTTAAACTCTTCGTTAATAGTGGATACTCTAGAAATAGTGGTAGGATCTTCATGTATCGTTTTACTACTTAAATCTTGATTAGTTCTGATGTATCTCGGTTTCTCCGGGGACGGTGCGCATTCCACCTGCTGTTGTATTTTGTCGTCTGTAGCCATATTCTCATTGTCGTTTAACTTTAGTGGTTCATCCTTCACAACATCCTTCTGCGCTGAACGCTTCTCCTTCTTCCGTTTCTTTTTCTTTTCTTTCTCTTCACTGTCCTTCTTCTTTTTCTTGTCCTTGATCTTCTTATCTTTCTTCTTTTCGTCTGCCTTTTCTTCGTGATCTTTATCGCGTTTCTTTATTTTATCAGGAGACTGATCCTTGAGCTCACCACGCGATTTTGGTCGAAATGGACTTGAGCTTTTTCGAGATCTTTTACGATCGATTGAATGGCTATCATAACGCTCATGACGATCCTTCTCTGTTTGCTCATAATCTCGATCTCGCTCGCGATCTCGATCTCGATCTCGATCCCGATCCCGATCCCGATCCCGATCACGTTCGCGCTCACGTTCTCTATCCCGATCACGATCCCTTTCCCTCCTTTCTCTCTCTCGTACTCGTAGTGTCTTCTCTTCCAATCTGTAGCGCTCTCTCTCATCTCGGTAGCTAATAAAAACAATCATAATGAATGTTTAAACGTAGAATTATATATAATTTTCTAATTTACATGCAAAGCTTATTAATCATAATTCCTAACAAAGATTACTCTCAAGTTTTTCATATCATTCGCATCGTCTCATCAATGTTTTTGTTTACTTTCAAGCTGCTTCCTCACATTAGTCTTACAAGACGAGTTAGTCCCAAACATTAGGAAACAAGTTTTTTAATTAATTATATTTTATAAAGCTGGTCAAATATAATATGTAATTTAGAGAATTTTGCAATTAGCTTGATTTACGCAACTCTAATTGGGAAAAACCGTTTACACGTATCGGCAATTTATTAATTCACGATAAGCAATTAACAAAGTGCATGCAGTAGCATAATAAATAACTATAATTTATTATGTCAGAGTGACTACCTTTTTAAAGTAATCGTTTATTAAAATGTTTTGTTTATTTCAATGTGCGGGGGGGGGGGGGTATAGGGATGAAAAAAGCCAACACTTTATCCTAATTTTAAGAGAACTGGGGATGTCACATTGTCAAACGAGTGAAATCTAAACGAAGATCGTAAATATTGTGGTTTTAACGTAGATACTGTTATTTGTGATTTTTCTAAATAGGAACCCTACAATACTATTTGTATTTCCAAACCTGCCTAAGAAAAAAATTAGAGAAATAAATGACTTTTAGTTCAAAATAATCCTTACCGATCCTTGTCATAATCTCTTTTTTCCGCTGAACGCTCCTCGTCCCGGCGGTCTCGTGGTATATGTTTATCATCGCGTTCTTTATCTTTATCCTTCCGTTCCCGATCATCTTTCTCTCTGATCCTTTCTTCACGATCTCTCATTAAGTTTCCTGCTCCGAGGCCTCTTTCACGATCATCTCTCTCTCGGTCAGAGGCTACACGCCGATCCCGATCATCTCTCTCCCTAATTCGTTCGTCGCGTTCGCGACATCTGTAATTATTAATTTGAAAAAATTAATGAAAAACAGTAGAAATACATTAATTAATTAACAATTTGAAACGAAGCGAAAAAATGTCAACTTAAAAGAAAATGTTATTAAACAATATACTTTATGAAATACAAAATCATCAAACGCTCATCCCGAAAAAATGTATTAATAACATAAATAATGATGTACCTGTCATCTCTCGAAGGTAATCGATCTCGATCGTCAAGATCTGGATCTTTATTCAATCCATGGTCCCGATCTTCATGCTCCCTCAGAAGTCTCAATCTATCACGATCCTCTCGCATGGATCTTTCATGGTCAACACCGGGTGGCGGTACATCATAATATCCTTCGGTACCTGGTGGGGCAACATCATCGAATCGCTTGATTGGAATGTCCCGCAGAGGACTGCAGAATCGTTGTGAAGATGGTCCAGGGTACCTGTCGACAAAAAGTTTCAGAAGCAATTACACGATGAGACAGCACCAATTTTTATTTGCTTGGACTTTATTAAAAACTTTATTAAAAAAAAAAAAAACAAAAAAAAGGAAATATACGAGTTAAATTGGCGATTTGTTCAATCCTTATTTTCAAAAGAGAATCATCTTGTACTAATTCTCGACTTTTTCCTTGAGATCTTCGAGAGTTCTAGGGGATTTGCCAATTGTGTGTAGTGCCCAAAGTGCATTAAAAACTTTATATAAATGCTTACTGTTTATTATTCTGCACATAATCGGTCAAAAGTTAATTCTAGTTAACTACATGTCAAACAATAATCTTTGTAAAATAATAAATTCACTGTTTTCATAAGATTAAATAGTAAGTATATAATATTATAGATAAGCAGTATGAAAACGTACTGTCAAACACTGTAAATCAACAAAATTGCGCACCCGTAAGTAATTTATATTCAGTGCAATAAGATGTGTTCCATTCCGAAAACGTTGAAGCATAACGCTTCGGGTAAATTAAAAAAGTCAATTAGTAATGCTGACTTCTAAAATGGCGTTGTCCAGTCAAGTTCACTGAAACTCATTAGTAATATAATAATATGGATTTATTAAAATCAACATTTATAACTGCCAATTATTATATGGAATGCTTCAGATACCCAATATTGAAATAAATTTAATGAAAATATATAAATTCCGCATTTAACGCTTATTGCTTGCTTCGATCTCAGGTTTATTCGTCTTCAATAAAATCATTCGAATCTCAACGTGAGATTCATTCCTCAACAAGATATAGAATTCTATTTTTGTCCATTGGTAGAAGTGGTAATAGCAATAGTAACGGTATCATTCCACTCGCTATGATAATTAATCAAATAAATTATCGTCGAGAATAAAACTTACACGTGACTCCTAAAGTCTGCCCATACCGTATAAATCCCAATGAATAATAGGGGATATTTCTGTTGCTCTGTGTTAGAAATGTTGATTTGGTCCTGAATTCACCTGAGTCAATAACCGTGTTGATTCGTGCATTGGGTCGCTTATGAAGTTGCAGAACCTTTTCGTCGTCTTCCTGGCTATGCTCAGGCGATCCAAACATTTTGTGAGTTTCATTCTTCCTCACTCACTATTTGCCTTTTTTCTTTTCCTTTTTGTTGGTACAATACAGCATTCTTTATTATTATAATAACGTTGACATTGTGACAAAATACATTGTTGAGACGTAATTAAGTAAGTGAAAATTAAAGAGAATCATTTCAATTCGTCTTAAGTAACATTTGACTAATGAAGCAATATACCTATATATGATATTTCAAAAATTGTATAAACAGAACAATTATTCGAATTGGTAAAAGTACATCTTTGTGAAACATCATAAAAACAAACAATGCGCTCCACTCTCTCACGTTTCACCTCTCTTAAACTTCAAACTTAAATATCTACTGACATTCAATCAAATGCTGATGACGTTCATTGAAATTATTCGTTATAAATATAAACTTTGCACTCTTTTATTCAAAACTGATAATATGCACATAACCAACATATGTGCAAAAGAAAGCACAAGTAACGATGTGTGCCTAAAATTCAATACTAATTGTAAGTAAGAGAACTGCGAAGATCGTTGTAATTTCAATAAATCATCAACAAAATTTTATTGCGCCACTTAATTAATGACATTCCGCATCGTAAAATTATATGTTATTTATTTTATTATTTTATCCCATAAATGTACAATACGGCAGTATCAGTTCTATCAATCGAAAATTACATCTTACGTGCAACATGTTTAACCCTTTTGCGGTTGGTATCCCATACACACATACTCCGAAGAGATTTATGAAATTCGGCGTCTTTCAAATCACGAAAAAGAAACGGTTTCAAAAATCCTAATATTAGTTCAGTAATATATTCATGTTCATATTACCTGATATTGAAATCTTATGAACTTCTTTTTATATGCTTCGATGAAAGAATTATAATAAAAAATGTCTATTTAAGAACAAAACTGCACGATACGAAGCAGATGATGACACACACACATCATTCATATTCGTTATATAATACACGTGCAAAATAACATGAAAAGTGAATTTTTGGTATAAGCATACATATCATTTATGGCCAATTCATTCACCTGTATTTTTCCTTCGTGGCTCTAGAAATCTGTTGTTTTTCCGTCTTGAAAAGTAGGCATCTGATTAAATGAAGAGACAAGAAAAATATGAGCAATAAATATTTACGCTTATGCATAAATACTTTTTGTTGTAAATTTATATGAGAATTTATTGTTTATTGTTAATTATAATGAAAATGCAAATGAGATTTCAAAATAAAATAATATTACTGATGTTGAACAATATTTTGTGGAATGTTTGAATGACTACATTTTTTTGACTTACAGCGATTATAAGAATTTAATAGGAAAATGACGAATCGAAAACACTATTTGCAGTTTTTATAAAGATTTGAGTAAGGCTTAAATTAAGTTTACAAATATCACTCAGGGTCAATACTATAACAAGTGAAGTTTGATAAACGCGGTTTACTGTTTGCTTTGCAGTCAAATTAACGAAGACAATCAGCGATTAGGCACCTGCTGCAATTATCTATATTTAACAAGTCATATTTCACAATCAGCTATTCCGTTATTATGCATATTGACATCACGCAAAAAATAAATGAAATAATCAAGTTATACCTAATTAATTCTATAAGTAGGATTAATGATAGTAGACGTTTACTGCTCTCATGGTATAATAAACATACATCTGATACATAAATTCTCTTTGCTTTCGTAATCTAGTCTAACATAAATTAGACGGTTCTTTTCCGTTAATAGCTCCAGAGTACATGAAAACCTCTTTGGATCTATTGTATATACGAATATTTCACATGTCACATCACGTTTAAAAATAGTGTATTCTTAGCTTATTCAGCTTTTTTTGTTACTTTCCGATCGGCAGGAACGTGTTAACAAAGGTAGTAAATTTCCCTAGCAATAATATTGCCTCATAAATAAGATCACAACAGTACATTGTGTACCAAGGGAGTACTTATGGCACTTAATCTTAAAAGGCCTACATCCGAGGTGCACACACGGTACACTTTATATAACACACCATGTTTCTCGAGCTTCTGTATTGGGGAGCTGTTATGTACGCGGAAGCTGTGTCGCCGGAGCGCGGGGATGCAGAGTCCCTTGCGGAGGTGGAGGGGACACTAAACGCACTTTTTAAATGATTATTAACGTAAATTACGAGATTCTAATTTATGATTTATTTATAATATATCCTATTTTTTAACAAACAATACTATATCCACTCTTTTATTTGGATCTAACGCGATTTCACTTGAAACTGAGGCTTACGATTCTTTTCGTCGGTGACGAGAGAACAAAGCAACTTCCACTTTTAAGCCCTAGAAGTCCGATGAGGGATTAAAGGTACTACTTTACGCCCTGCTTAGATCCACCGAAAAGTGAGGAAAACATGGTAGCGTTATATAAAACTGTTCATATATGCGGTTAGAGATGAGCCTCATTTGTAAGCTATCGTTGAATTTTTTTTTTAAGTATATTTACAAAGTTTTGGGGAGCAGAAAATGTCGCAGATTCATAAGAAAAAATATCGCATCTACAGATGACTAATATCTTTATAATCATGCAAGAGTTTCACATTGTGATGTTGTATTTTACATCTTTCTTATCATTCATATTTTCTTACCACTTACATTTTTCGAAACATCACCTGTGCATATTCATTAGGTAAAATGTAATTCAATAAAAGTGATAATCGGCAAATCGAAAACGAACAATGGTTCCAATTCGGGATGATAAATATGCTTGAAAACTGAAAAACTAGTGAAAACATTTGTGCAAATAGGAAATTATGAAATATCCTTTGAACATTATGAACTCCCAGTTGTTAACTGATGTTTAATACCTTCCCAAAGCTTAGTATTGCCACCTATTTACATGTATACTAAACCCAAAATCTTAGTACCTTTATGAAAAAATACTAAAATGGAAGTTCATTGAAGCCGGCCAAGGGGGGATGAAAAATTTTTTGTTGATCGACATGCTCACAAACCAATATTTAGCCCAACTTGAAATAGGAGTAAAATTACACCTTTTGAATGTCTGTGCGCAAGCATCCTTTAAGTTTCATCGCTTAAAAATCTAATCACATTTTATATGCGGGCGACATGAGATTTCGTGTTTACTTTTACAACGCCTATATATATAAACTTGTCAAAGGGTAGTTAGGAGGACGTGCGGCGTTCACAATGGCAAGCGAATGTGTTTTTTTAAAAAAAAACCTAAACCTTGGGACATGTGGCGTTCTAGTTCTAACCTACTCTAACCTGTCGTGGCCATTTCTTAGCCCATCACAATTTTGTCTGTCACGCATCAGAATTTTTTTCGAAAATTCGGCGTGTGTGCCGCTTTACGGTCCTGACAGTATACCTTAAGTATGTAAATTTTATTAGGACTGTCCTGCTAAGTACCAACTGTCCTCGGAACTGCCAATACCTGACAATACAATCGGCAAAAAGTCCTGAAAACTGCCCTTCTTAAAAAATATATGTATATATATATGAGTAATGGAATTTTCCGTTGTAAAAGTGAACAGAATATTTTGTTGCCCGCATATAAAGTGTTACCATTTATGATATTTGAGGTTATGAAAATGATTATAACGGATATTTTGCATGATTTTGTAGAACAGATGTATTCATATTCAGTCACATAAATCTTTGAAAAACAATTCAAGGACGTATGACTGTTTCATAGGAAACACATAATATATAATAGTACAACATATATAGTAGTTCTTTCTTTTCGCGAATAAACAGTATACTGCCATTCTGAAAAATATTTGCCACAGGAAATATCATCATTGACCTAAGTCAAAAGGCAGAGACGCATACATTTCTTCATGTTCACACTCTAAATTGTTTAAATATGCTGTAAGAAGTTGAAAAAATAATTCCAACTATTTCAATTAAAAAAAATGTAGTAGTCATTTCTAATGTGAAATCTCATAAAAATTTAATGAATTTTTATATTTCCAAATCTGAAATACATGTTATCAAATTAAAATGGCAAGCACGTAGATAGAATTTTCAGAAAAATTTCTGTGGTGCTCTTCAGTAAAAAAGAGATGCGAACAATGTTTATGGGAGAATTTATCGGATAATATTTCATTCTTCAAACAAAAATGTCAATTTGTACCACAATATTTAAAATAAGACTGCTAATTTTTATCATATAGCACAGTAAAAATTTTGATTTTTTTTTTGTAAAATTGTACTTTTTAATCTTACGTAGAAGGAAAATTGATAGTCGCGTTGTAATTAAATCAGAAATTTACTAATTGTAAGAAATTTTACTGTGTTGCCTAATAGAGCAGGCGTCATAAGGCATTTGTCGTTTGAAGCTCTTCTGTACCGAGTCTTAAGAACGCTTACTATTTTTGGTTTCCGTTTTTTTTTTTTAGATTAGAAGAAAATTTACGTACCGAACAGTGGTGAACAGTGCACTGGAACTTATTTTATTATTTATTACTAATTTATCGACACGATCCTACATTAGTATCGAATTTCCCTTGTTTTGCATTGTTTTTTTGTTTGTTTAATGGTATCGAGCTATGCACAAAGATGCTGTGTATCATGTGGTTTTTTGTGCTTTTGTGTTGTAGTTTCAAATGAAAAATTAGTTTTTCTTATTCAGTCTCTCTTAACCTCAAGTTTCTGTCACTTTCTCTTCATGCTGCAAGTATCAAATTATAAAAAATATGTTGTTAAGCATTGGTTTTAATTGAAAACGTTATAAAAAAATTATTGTCTGAAGTTAGAAACACTTAATAATCCCACAATAACGAATTGAATCGAAAAACTAATAATTAATTAATTAATCGATTTTTTCGTTTTTCGATTAATTTCGTTTTTATTGATTAATTAATAAGAAAAGTAAAAATAAAATGAGCGAAGAAAAAATGCACGCTTATGGGAGTAAAAATTCGTTGGCATTTCATAAAATTGTACTAGGTGTCGTTGGAAAGGAGATTTTACTGCAAAGGACGAGAAATTTTACTGTGTCAGTAGAGTTATTTTTATCACTTTTTTCGTAATATTTGCAAGAGCTAACAACACTTTTTAGTACGGTAACTAGTTGCACCCACATTACTGAAAAGCATAGTATTTTTTGGCTAATTTTCTATTGAAAAATCTACAGATTTTTCTCTTTGTGTACATCGTATAACGTATTTTCTTAACTCGAAACCGAGAAAGAAAATCCGAGAGCTAATCTACGTCACTTTCAGCCGTCCACACTTCGTCCATGTTTCACCGGGAACCTGGAAGTTGACGTAGAACAGTCTCAACTCCGCCGAAACGAGAGCTCTGACGGAACCTATCAGAAAAGACGATAGCTTAACAAATCCTGTTGATCTTTGGGGATGCATAAAATCGAGAAACGCTGCCGTACGTGCTGATCTTTGGGATCGTATAAAATCAGCAAACGCACGATCCGTGGAGACATCTCCGTCGGGTACTCTCCTCTGCCGGGCAACTCGGTACGTCGAGACTATCTCTCCACGGCAGATTCGAGCATCTCGATCTCAACTCAACAATAAAAAATCTTTCGAGAGCATTGGCGTAACTGTACGAGCAGGGTGACGACTGGAAGGGGACCAGAAAGCGAGATCGTTATCTGAATCGGTAGCTGGAGTCGCCTTGTGACCGTGATTCGAAAAATCATGTTACAATGGGATGGTCAATGTTTTATACACTCTGCATGCACGAAGATTATGTACCTACCAAGAAGACATCGAAATTTCAGATTAGATAGTTGGAGTTGTTGTAACAGTCGTACGTCCTATAAGTGTACAACATATTTTTCAGTGATCACGACTGCTACTATGATCACTGTATGGTCTCAAAAAACGGTGATTTGCCCCATAATAATAGTTATACTTTTTATAACGAACAATATACATCTTGAATCACGAAAAGTGTTATATTCGGGTGGATCTTTCATCTCATAACGTCATTCCCAAGTACAAATATGTCTACGGGACAGTACGCCTTCTGCCGGGGTCGGGTGGTAGCGGATTGCGATTCTCAGAGTTTTTCGTGGGGAGAAAGGATCCTTATGTTGATTTGCGTGTGTGTGTGTGTGTGTGTGTGTGTGTGTGTGTGTGTGTGTGTGTGTGTGTGGGCATTCCCATTTGGCACGATTAAGAAGAGGACGAGGCCGATCGCCATCACTCCGAGTACCCTCCCTCATGGGATACAGAATAGCCAAGTCTCCGGTAAGTATCGCGCAAGCGGTATTGTCCATGGATGTTCTTGCGAGAATGGATACTCGAGGAAAAGTGGTGGGGACACATGGATGTCTAGAGGGCTACCGCAAGTCGGCGTGTATCTTCCCTGAGACGGAGGAACTCCTCTCCAACGATACCTGTTAAGACCGTGAGTCATGCCGCGAGGGGCTCGCTGACCCCCGGCTGGGAACGCTGAAGTAGGGACAGATCTTGGGCAGGTTAGCTGACACGCATCAGGATGATCGTGAGCCGCCGTTGGGGAGTACACTGTACGCGACAGGCTTTGTATTGTACCCTGGTTCGTTTATTGGATTGAATAAATGAAACTAAACATTATCCGATGCGCAGTTCTTTGGCGCGCATACCAGACGACGACGATATTCTCTCTCAGTGCCCCCATGTTCTCCTCTGTCACTTTTAGTACGCTGAGGCTGAGCAGCCGGGAGATTTGGAAATCGGCCATCGTGAGGAACAAAATTGGTGCGGGGAAGCCGCACCTGGCGTCCAACATATGAATTTTACTGATTTTCGGATTTCAGCACGTTGGGAGGAAACACGGATCATTTGTAAATTACGCCGATGCATGATATACGTCACAGTACGTAAAAGAACAACGAAAATTCAAGATAACGACAATACTTCTCACTCCCTTGAAGGCTTTTTCATAAACAAAATGGACATTAAAAAATTGGCATATTTGAAATACTGACCAAACTTGGAATATCTGGAGTTATTTTATAACTAGGCAAAATATGGCACAATAGTAAGAGTTCAGAGCTATTAGAATACGGAGCATGAGCACAAATAAAATAGGAAATGAGTTACAAGCAGCAAGATTGTAACTGGTTTTTGTGTGTTGACGATGTCTAATTTAGCTTACTATGACGTACTTGACGTACTTGAGGTACCATTTAGCTCGACGAAATCCGGGCCCAAGCGGTATGAAACGACGCGCGCTAAACAGGTCAGAGTGGTAAGAACTAAATCACGATTGTAACTGGCAAAAAATCATTCCACGAGTCTGACTTGTGATGTTTACATGCGGCCCAATCTTCATTCGACGAGTAGGACTGTATTTAATCGTATAAAAGATTCTTGGTGCATTTATTTGATATTTCATTGACGAGTGAGTTAAAATAAGTTTCATGTGGATAGTGAAAATGGTTGACGATTGTAGATCACGTCCATAACAAAAGGATACAATTGGACTAACGGTGTCAAGCTTTAATCGAAAAAAACTATTTTAAAAACTATCAAAACACTACAATACATTTTTAATTGACTCTATGGAAAACTTGCAATTATAAACCGACCTTTTTTTATATTCATTGTTAACTTTTTTCTCCATAAATAATACATTGTTTTTTGCACATGAGGTTGTATTTATGTATATAAAACGTGTTTAACCCTTAACTACAGACGTCCGGTCTCACAGGCCTCACCTTATAAAGTATGTTCTTAGAGTTGGACCTGTGTAGTTAAGGATTAAAACAATCAGACTACATATGTGTGTCATTTCACCGCTTATTTTGGCTGGATTTAAATCAGCGCCTAATAGATCCTCAATGATAAAATTTCGATACATCTTTCGCATTTTGAAATCAACTATCATGTCCTTAGACAACTTACCCTACTGCCTTCACTTGCACTACACAGTACTATAAGTGTATGTGAAGGCAAGAGAAATACCCTACTGCTTCTGGCTACAGTTACTGTATTTGTTGTGTATGGAATACAAATAAATTAAAAATCATCTCTATTCTGATTTTCAAGATTCGGTCCGGAGTGGCTAAAAAATCTGTGATATGAAAAATATAGCATCAAGCAGTACGAATTGTAATTTTCATAGCTTGGCCAGTTAATTTACATATTTCATTAATGAAATTGAAATATACTGTGATTTCCATTGGTCTGCTCAAATTTATACTCCATTTTCACGTTAATAGAGCTGCGAATTTACAATAGAGAATAGTAGTAATGTGTGAGTCGTGTGACATGCATATGACAGAAAAACGTAACTCCCTTTGCTTCTGCATTTTTAAGTCTATACACATGTTTAACATCCCTAAACGGAATACACATCACAGTCGATGGATATGACAAAGTAAATTTGTCTAAAACAGTTCTTAATTTTATAAAAGGTGTGAAATACTTTTCCCGCTTATGATACCATAATTTTACATGGTCGATCAAAAACCGATTAAGCTCATTCTCCAAAAAGACGATTGTTGGCTGTCATTAATGTAAGCCGTTTGTACTGTCGAATCGAAACAATAAAAAATCGAAGGCAACAATTCTAATTGCCTTGCAGAAATTATTTACGACAATGATTGTTAATGAACACCTCGTTATAGAATGTCCTTTACGTGTGTTAAATTTTGAAAATCTATTTTATTAAAATCCACTCGTCTCCACGTTTGTGGTGATTAACGAAAGATTTTGTTCCAAGTGAAAATTTACTTGAGAATTCCCAGGAAATAGAAAAGGGGTAAAGCCTGGCTCCCTTCCCTAAAAAAACTTAGTGCTGGTATGGTCCTGCGCGCGTCGTTTGGCCACTTTCCACCAGTTAGTTCCTGTGCAACAGCACTTCAAAGTGGTGGACCGGATGAAAACGTCTCAGTACGAGCGGCGTGTAAGATAATGTTGAAATTCAAGAGTGGGGTGATTTTTTATACAAGAAGCTTCTAATAGTGTATTAAGGTATGTAAATAAATATTTTGATTGTCTGTTTTTGTCAAAAAAAAAAAAAAGGTTTAAACAGTTTTTTTGCTAATTCAGCCGCACCTCCAAATTCGCCTTCAAATGTCAACACTTCAACCTTCTCTCCGTTAAACATTTCAAGAAATACTGGAAATTGACCCTGCACCTCCAGCGAAAACGCACAAGTAGTAAAAAAGAAAACGCTGCGAATTCTGCACAAGTGAAAAAAAAAAAAACAATTTATTGTTGTGGGCGATGCGCAAATCCCACTTGCGACGATTATCGCGTTAATTTTGTGCAGTGTGTAGCGGAGATACTTAATTTTTATTTTATTTTCTTCATTTATTATTACTTGAGATTTATAATCTTTTGTTTGCATAAAAATATAACTATTTTTGCAGTGAAAATGATCGTCGCTGTATTTTTCAATAAAATCCTCAACTTTTCTCTCCTTGAAATAGACAAATGATTATACTTTTTTCGTTTCAATATGGTCATTTATATTTTACTATGGCGCATTTTTTAATTTTTGAAATTAAGACAAAAACACGTTTTCCTAGCGTTTTCGCTGAGATACCGATTTATAGTAAAAAATATAACTTTTGTACTTAATAAATAATCGTGGATTCACATTCTAGAAGAGTTCAAGAGTGTTCATGCATTTTTTAATATTTTTCAAAGCGATTTAACACATTGAAAACTGTAGGTGGACGTTTTCAACACAGCGCGACCGCGGAAGCAGCGAAATTACAGTGCGACCGCCGAGGGTTAATATGTACAGACCAGAGCTTCTTGGAGAGCCTTAATGCAAAATTATGAAAATAAGATGTACCAAATTTCACTTAATGAATACTTTCTCTTAACGTGCTGTAATAGTATTACACAACATTCGACTAAAATTGAATACTGCATCACATCAAAAACTCTTCAATGCAATTTTTTTATTAACAGTTATTAACTGTCATTTAATTCTGTAGCAAAATTTTGCATCTAAATGATAGTTAAAAGTATTGTTACTTAGCATCGGAAATAAATAAAAGGTCCTTTTAATCCCTTGAATCTTACTGATGCATATATCGACAAATCTAAAACTGACCAGGACTGTCGTATAGCGATATATGGTAAAAAAAAAGATATTTGAACTATTTCGATTTTCATGAAGCTTGGCCTGTTAAGATGCTTGAAACACGAGAGCACTTCCAAGATACGGATCGGAATTTTGTATATATTCTTCGCAGGTGCTTAATGGCAGAGCGTATATATTATCAAAATTATTTATCATTCAATTTATGAGATATATCAGAAATGCACTATATAAATATACATATTATAATAGGAATATTTTTTTCCATATTTCTCAGCTTCTAGGCGGTAAAAGTGGATGAAATTTCTAGGAGACACTACCTTTACATCGAATAATACTACAATAATTTTTTGCATTGTATATCTTGGAATTTTTGTATTGATTGTTTACTACATTATTTAAATAATATATTAAATGATTAATCTCTGTCCCTCCGCTTGTATCAAAAATAATACTTTACGTAGAAAATGTTTGTGTGATGAACGATATACAAGGTATTCAAATTGAAATAGGAATCTTATATCATGATGCTAGACGAAGTCTATACATCGGTTTTTGAGGTCGCTGGATCAGAATCTGCCTCAGATTTTCAAAATTAAAAATGGTAAATTCAATATGATGGATAAAAATCGCAAAAATTCTCGGATGTTTTTTAAAACTTAGTAACTTAAGAGACTACATCTACGTAGGTGAGCAAAAAATGACACATTCCAATATTTTTTTATTCGATAGTATTACCATTTAGCTATATTCCCTAAAAAAATTTATTGAAATATTCATTGAAGCTGCAATTGCTGCTAAGGATACTTCATATGACCCTCGAATTGACGACTAGAGGTGAAGTTAAAAAATTCTTCATGTAAAACGAACAGCACCATATTTCAACCTTTAAATGCGTTTTTCTCAAAACACTGTTATCGAAGCCGGTAGACATCATATCTCGACAACCACTCGATCAATTATTTTAAACTTTACACGAAATACGATGAGAAACATTTAGCATCATCATCTTTTAATAGTTACGTAAAAATGACGACTTTTGTCATACATTTTTTAAGTTCCAGATTCAATTTGTTGCCATTAAAAAAAAAAAAAAAAATGATTTCACAAACTATCAATGACTCACGTTTAATATATACTTGAATAACCCGTTTGGTTTTTATTGCAGACGGACCGTTTCAGCTGGAATGTCCACCGTCGAACGTCGCGGAAAAGATTGTAATTCCCGGGCGGCCATATTTTGTTTCTTCTATACTTTTTGATGATTTTTTTAATGGTTCTCAATACATGTCCCTTTATGTTAAACAAGAATGCGTTTCATTTTCACCACTCCTTTCTCAGAAAAAAAATTACGAATTTCGACATTTTTTTCGGGCCTTATGGTAGATGTACCCCCTTAAGGTTTTCAAAGTTGTGGAACAAAACGCGAACCCGGAGAAATCGGACAATTTTTGTATTTTTGGTCAGACTTATTGGAACGGCTTTTTTTGAATTTTGAAAATTTTAGATCTAGGGATGGTACATCAACAGAAAAGTATTGATTATTTTTATTGATTCGAATTATTAATAAAATAATCAATATTGTTAATAATTGGATGAATAATATTGATTTTCAGAAAAAGAATTTTTTAAAAACGAAAAACATTTTTGTGTGAAAGAATTAGGTATTAATTAGGCGTTTGGAAAATTTAAAAAATTAATATAAAAAATACTCAGCTATTTAGTTGAATCATAATTCATTAATTCCAATTTACACAAAATTTTAGTAATAAACATGAGTTATCAGTGGACATATACAGACAGCACACAAATCCTAAAATTATCTGTACCCTTCGTGATCAATCTCTTAAAGTAACGTTGAAACGATTTTGAGATGTTCCGGTCAAAAAATCCTGCTGTCCCCGATATCTATCTGAGTTTTTTTTTCTCCATATGCCACATTTCATATGCCTGTGCATTTTTTAAAAAACTATTGATAACCAACAAAGTTCCAATTTTTCTGTTGAAGGACGAGATTTTTTACGTCCTGCAATTGTTATTATTTTTTTTTCGACAATTTATTATTAAATTTCTTCTTCCAGCGCGATGTTTCCTCGTTTGAAACGGTTTGAGATATATTTCAGAATTTTTCTCGGTCGATAAGAAAATTATTTATAGGGCAATCATTTAAAAAATCGCCTGGGTAAATTTTGCCTAAGTGACCACCTTTGAATTCTACGGAGGTGTAACACGGAGGGTTAAAATGCCAAGAAGACAACTTCTATCAACTTCTTCAGTACGCGTTCTCTGGAAAGTATACTTCGAATTGTAAAAGGGAATACGAACAATTTAATATTAAACCAGGGACATAATCGAAAATGAAGTAAAAATTAGTAATAAGCTCCTTCATGATAGCTTGATTTCGTAAGTTTTGAATTCATCTGTCGATATATTGAATTCTATAGAGTCAAATAAAAATATTGATATTCACAGTGTAAAATGTCAATTTTGTAAAAAATTGATTTCTAATTGGATCATATTCTGATTCAGCGGCCTTAAAGCTTTAAGATATCGAGTTTCATAAAAATTCAATAACCTTCATTTTCCGTGATATTCCTGGTCCGACTGTTATATTTTAGCGTGATACTTAAGGGGTAAGAACGTTTGTTAATTTAAAAAAAGGAATAGTAAAATTGGAAATTCAATAGCACAAAATTATAGTTAAAATTCACAAAACTATAATAAATAATTGTATTCGTTTGATTCAAACGTTTTCGTAATAATATATAAAACTAGGAAATGTTTTACTTAGCCAAATTGAAGTGAAACTATACATATACATGACAAAATAGAATCGTTGCATATAAATAAAATGATCATAAATTTCATTCATAAAGAATTGTAATAAAAATATACTGTGTAGTGAGAAAGGGTTGAAGAAGTAAAATGAAGGTTGAATATATATAAATGCGTCTAGGTACCTTTGTTTAGAGTTATAATGAATGTCTCACAGTATCTCGATATTCCTAAGTTTTCTATCGCAAACAAAGTATGTTAATTGTTCATTAGAAATAATTATTTTAACATGTTGCCATGCGTAAATCATGTCTTGAGACATAAAGTAACAAAAAAACATTTCATACTGTAACCTTCTGTAAATTCATTCGCGTTGAAATGAATAACACAACGTTGTATAATAATTACTAAATCAAACGTAACGATAAGTTCGATGGCCACTGTAAAAATGTATTGTATGTCACAATGGACAAAGAGATATAATTTTACGAAGGTACATTAGACAGTAAATCGTACAAAGATGTTCGATTAAATGTATCTATATTTCCCTAAATAAAACTTACAGTTAATAATGTGCGCTAATGTAGTGAGAAAAAGGTAAAAAGGGTATAATAAAATCTACAAACGCCGATATATATATATATATATATGTATATGTATGTATATACTGTATAAATGTATATACCGAATGGTCTAGCTAGGCGTAGCAATCAAGTAAGTCATTTACTGTGGCTATATTTACTCAGATCATTCGGTATTCTACGTGCATTATACGTATATGCATATTGTTCGTTTAGCCATAAATGCGGTAAAGAGAAATTTGCCAAAAGTGTGCCTGCTTATTATTATTAGGTACGTATATTAGAGAACTATTGATGCTGAAATACCTGTTATAGGAATCATAATAGTCTTTCCTGTCCAGTGGCGATGGTCCAAGCGACATAAGAGGAGGCGGCGGTTGGGACTGCGATTGAGGCTGCACTTGCGACTGCGATTGTGAGTGCGTTTGCGATTGTGATGATGGATGGCCACCAGCACTAAGATGCGGTAGCAACGGTGGTATATTATGTTGAGAAGTTTGATTCCTCATCGGATATCGAGACATTGGCGGACATCTTTCTCGCGGCGCCGGGTCGCGCTCACGATACTGATAATCCCGTCCTGGTGAGCCGTAATAACCGCCATAAGTTTCACGTGGTTCACGTGATCGTCCACGTTCCCGATCTCGATCGCGATCCCGATCCCTCTGAAATCTGTACATTAGTTAACGATTAATTTTCTCACGTACGTGGTCCAATGTACAAATATCAATTAATGTTTTATTTTTAAACATCACTTTTTAGTAAGTACCGCTTCAGTTTTCATTTATATTTATTGAAATACTGAAAAAGTTTATAATAATTTACGCAGTATACAGAGTGTATCAGCTAAGATGCACGTTTGAGATTTGCGGTGAAACTGTACACAATTTCAAAAATCTGATGTAA
>JASANN010000604.1:5968-36461 GCA_031762395.1 Calameuta pygmaea
TATAATATATTTTTTTTTTTTTATATATATATATATATATATATATATATATATATATATATATATATATATATAAATGAAAACCGACACCAACTAAATAATGAAAAACCTAGAAAATTCTAACATCTACTACGATTTAACAAATTTAAGAGTTCCTTCACCAAATATTATAATTATATTTTGTTTACCTCGACATCTGATAATGACGATAATGTACGACTATGATAATTCCTAGACTCAAAGTTAATATTCGTATTCCCCTTGCATTCAGCAATGCAGAAGCCTTTCTGGTTAATCGACTTAACTGCCCAAAGGCGTTCGTATTCGCCCTTGAGTAAACGTAAGCGTCCAAGTCAATGATACAGGCATACAGGTTTTCCATCGCTAGCCGATTACTCCTAACATCAATGGCTCATCAATCATCCGCATGTTTATAGAGAGACGTTTCAGACCCTCTGGCTTCAAAAGCGACCCTCGAAAAACTAGCCCTACTCTCGTATTCCATGATCGAAAACAGATTCAGACTAATTACTTACGGCTAATAAAATAACAAACTTGCGGATATCGGGATAATTACGTTGATTATTATTGGGCGTTTACATATCGATGATTATCTTTTACGATCCTTTTCACGCGTTCTTCGATTTTCTCTGCTTCTTCTTTTATCGTTATCTATAAATTATTTGACTCGACAGGACAGTAGGTTATTTGAAATAGCACAGATTGAATAATTCACTCCGTATTCCTTATTTTCGACACTTTGAAAACACGTCTTTAGACTATCGAATGATCTACCCTTCAGTGCACAATGAGTGCAGCTTCCCTAATGCTCTATTTTCTTTGTATTTTAATATACAAATCAATTTCCTCTTTTATTTGTCAGAAGTTATAGTTCTCGTGGTTCAACTGGTTTTCTTTTGTATATCACATACATATATATTAATTTGATTAAATCAACAGACTCTTAAAAAAAAACTAAGCGTTAACGTCAACGTGAAATTTTTATGTTTTTATTTTCAAAATCTTATTTGGCTTTACGAAAGATTTGGCTATGCTGAAAGAGGATGAAGCTGTGTTTTTTTGTTATGGCTAGCCGAGATTATGCGTGCTACAGATAGCAGTTAACAAATCACTTCTAAATGCGAACAATCAGTACTTTATACCCATAGGCCTGTTGCATACCATCAATTGTGTCACTGGCTTATTCGTGATGTTAAATGACGATGAGACATTTGCCGGCAGAAATATGAATAATTAAAAAAAAAAGTGCTCCGAGTCGATCGCAGCGAAATGTAGATTGTTCTGCGTGCTCGAAAGTGTTGAACAATAGGCAGGTTATGCGTGAGATGTTTCTTGATGTTACTGATTGTACTCTGGGTTTCCCATTTAAATAACCTGAGAGTCGATACAATTAAATACAAAGCTATATCGTTAACCATTTTCAAACTTTCCGTTCGACCACACAAATAGACAGCATTCATGCGGATGACATTGTAGATTTACTCGAGTTAACATAGGTACAAAAAACCCGTCTATTTGCTAGCTTCAATGGAAACTTTTTAAAATAATTGGTGATGCAGCTTTGTGGCAAGTTACGTCGATTAAAATAGTGTAAATAGAAAACCCATATCAATTTTTTTTTTTTTTTATAGCCTGGCTTAGATTTTAATCAGAAGGTGACTTAAAATTCTATCAACGTCAACCGCAAAGTGCTACAAGGATTGAATTCTTAGATCTCCAATTCTACAAGTCGAAGCGTGACAATATATATGTATATTTACATAGAAGTAAGAAGAGAGTTAAAAGATTAGTAAAATCGGTGTATTATATATCTGAAAGTTTTCAAAATATAGAGTAGACTTATTATATAATTTATAACGCTTTTAATTTTAATCAGCATATGGCTTGTCCCAGATATAGCAACGTTATAATAGCGCGCTCTATATACACGCACAAAAAGTCTGGGTTACAGTGCTTGCGATTAAAGTTGCGATCTGGCAACGTTACATTTATTTATGCAGGCAGTTGTGGTAGCACTGATGATCTGTTGTCCAGTAAAGCAAATGGCGGCTTCATAGATTCGGTTTTAACCAAGTCGTATAAGAATAACAAATGTAATAAATATGTATATGTGGAAACGCGAAAAAGTTACAGAAAAAGTTTATAATCAAAGGTTGACTGAGTTAAAATCTGGATGAAAACGAAGAAGAACCAATGAATGAAACTAAACGGTGGAATCAGAAGAACTTGACCTCCAATCAACATTTGGACGGCTCATTATCGTCATTAGCACCTTGGGAGAAAAACTTGATATTAAAAGTGGCAAAGAACCGCTCTTTTTATCAAATATTAAAAACGAACGTCTTATGGCTTTGGCTTCTAAAAGTCCTTTGTGATAAGTACTTCATAATAAATAGTGTTTTTACATATAGTAAACATATCGTATATGTTGGAAATCAAATTGATCCACTCCATACTTATTTTAATATCCGCCTTATGTATTTTGTTTCGGTCACCATGACAATATTTCTTTGGGAAAAACAATTATTATTATTCGCATTCAAGTAGTCCTACGGACATATGAACTATCTGTTGCTCGTTAAAATAAATAATATATTATATAGTATCCGACTACATAATTCTAACAGTATATACAGGGAAATCATATTTTGACATGAACTTTAGAGTTACTATTTTTAATCCTTTCCTACACCGGCAGGGTACGAGTCTACCCCACCGCCCAAAAAAAAAAACACAAATATTTCGAAATTCCCTGATGCAGTTAAGAGTTAAGTTTTACTTATAATGTTTCTATATTCGAAATACATTCTCATTGTGAACTGTGATTATATATATATTTATTTATGTGTTACTTTTAATTGTTATACTACATATAAGAAATTTATTTCTATAACAGAACTCTACATACAGAAATGGGCCACAGCCATTTAAATAAAACCCTGGCATGCATGAATGTCCCTGCACTAAATTGTAAGTATTTCAAAATGACGAACGGGAAGTCGGCGTCGCAACAGAAAGAGTTTCAAAGGAGACTTACAAAAAAGCCAGAAGTTGAGAAGGATCTCGCAATTAAAAATGAAACAAATTTCAGGCCTGTAGTGTAAGAATTTCCATAGCCTTTAAACACTGAGCGTTTTTCTTTCAGTCTGGCACTTCTTATCAAATACAATACATGGTTGGTTGGCTCGAATAGACTTGCGAAAGAGAAAAACCTATCACGATGTATAATTTTAAAGCATTTCAATTACTAGAAATAATATTTGGAATTGTACGTCAGAAGATAATTGATTAACTTATATTCAAGATGAAGTCTCGATAGAATAATTAAGATATTTAAAATTTAGTAGAATTATTGCTACGAACTTGCAGCAGTAAGTAGAAAGTATTCAATGCTGGTTTTTTTTCTATCGACATCTTTAGTGATTATTTTTAACAGCACCGTTTTTTGACAATATTAGTTTAAATTGTTATTAAATAGACATGGTAATATGTGTATAAATAAAAATATGTTATTTCATAAAACTCAATTCAATTGCAGTTTTTACAATAATGTTTTTATACGAGCTTTTAACGTCTTGAAATGACGATTAGTTGTTACGGAAATAAAATGAAAGAAGACAACGAAGTTGCTATATCACCCAGTGACTGTTCTTCTACTAGCATAGGTAGTGAAATTTAATGGAATAATTTTTATGAACATGGAGTTACAAAAAGGTATTGAAACCGTATTTTCAAATATTTAAAAAATAACTATATATAAAATATTTATATTAAATGTTAAAAATTTGTTGTGCAACAGTCTCTCTCTGATGAGTGCGTGCTGTGCAAGTACACGCGTAGCTCTTTCTCCTCGATTAGCCACCAGGAGCGTACCCCCATTAGATACCCAACGCCCGACAGTTCTCAGTGATGGGGACCCACCCGCTTTAAATGCCCACTTTTAGCCCCATAGCCACATAGGCACGCGTTTAGAGAGCAGCCACTGTAACTTTATGATAGACGTATATTTTTATAACTAAACAAAGAAAATAGAAAAAATAAATAAATCACAGATTCAATCGCAACAATCAAGATAAATGCGGCAATGCCTTAAAAAAAGTATTTTGTTTAATCTTATGCTTTGTTAATTTTGCAAAATTCTATCTTTGCATTTTTAAAATATTTAATGATTGAACCACCTCTCCACCAGCGCCATCTATTGTGTAGAAAAGTAAATGGACGTGCGAAAACGACGACAACGGGATCCAAATAAAATCATCTCGTTGACCATCTCAATACGTCCTGATCTGGTATATTAATCTTATTGATCGTATAAACAGCTTTTTCTCATATAAGTATAGCCATTCGTAATATATTTGATTGCAAGCACAGGTACAAGAGTTAACTTGGGTAAAGAGTCTCGGCAAGTCGGCAGGTCGGCAGGTCGACCCTGCACAGCCAGTTGCCTATGTTTCACGTGAGATTCGACCGAGTCTCTTGAAACGGGCCTTTGAAAGATACTTGCACAGGGCGCGGTCGGCAGTCGAGCAGCCGCATATACGCGCGCATTAGGGGATCAAAATCTACCCGCCACGCTTCAAATATACATCGAGAACTGTCGAGGCCAATTAACGGGAAAGAACTACGAGAACACTTACAAAGCCCGCATTCAGAGAGTAAATAAATATTGTACTAGCAGCAAAGCGTTTGAATCGCCCGCCACTCGTTTCACCGCAATAACTTACAATTAGCCATATAAAATCGGTTACAAGTATTTCTTCGTAGCTCGCCAATCTTTTACAGTCTAATTCTCAAAAAACAAGTTTCCTACTGAAGTTATTATTTTTAAGACATGACTGCCCAATCATCACACACATAGAATCCGAAATCTCTGTAATAATTTTTTATCATAGTAATAATCAAAGAATTGCACCGTGACTATGAAATAATCAAATTCTCATAAGAGTGTATATTATATTTACATTTATTTTCCTCATAAACAAGCCACCTACAATTTTTTATCTTTGACAGTATATTTTGAACCAAAAGTTTCATCATCATTTTCAGCAAGGAGCTGAACCCCTTTAAAATGTTTTAATGTAGCTTAGGTAGAACCGCGAATTTTTGTAATTGATGCATTATCGATAACGCCGAGGTGGCAATGTGTACGCATCGTCGATATTGGTGACTTGATTGATTGATCGCCATGAGATGTTGGTAGTTCGTTAGTAACATGGCAGATTTAAAAAAATGTGGTGCAATATTTTCTGAAAATTATTTTGACTTTCGAAATGTCGCAGATCAATAAAATATTATGAGCGTTCAGCATCAGAGTGCAACTCGATTTACGATGCGAGTCAATTAGGGTTGTAAATCCTAATATCGAACGCGTACTGTCCGATACTGTAGAAAGCGTGAACACTCGCGCTTCAAATTAATGTGATGAAGGTGGTTAGTTAAAACAATTGGGGATAAACTAGAGACAGGTTAATTTATTGACAATTAATTACAAGAGTGAGCTGGTCTCGGGAGAGACATTGAGAACAAGTTGCAAAAGTGTGTTGTTGGTCGAGTCCGATGCTCACTCACACATGCACTACGCACACTACGTGGACTTGTAGAGGACTTTTTTTACAGCCACCAGATCAGAGAAGAATGTTCTGACCTGATGAACCGCCTTGGGGCAGCGCATATGTTATATATAATTAGTTAAATATTAATGAGACTCGGAATTTGATTCAAATAATGATGGACCAATCTAGCTCGCGGAGGCAGCGGGATCCTTCTGGACAAGACGAAATAAATCACACTGAATCGTGCCATAGAAAATCTAACTGGACTCATTAGGTTTTTATCTTATTGAGCAAATTCGAATGCTCTATTTTAAAAGTTGACTTTGGTTTTGAGTCAAAGATTGGCACAATAAAGGCAAATTTATCTTAAATAAGCGACGGATTCGGCAAATACGCCTCTAAAAGGAATTGCTTAACGTTGTATAAATTATTGAATTATAATTAAATATAAGCAGCAGTAATAAAAAGTATGTGAAATTCTGTGAAAAAAATTAGAATTGCGTGTTAGTGCCAGATCACATATTAATATGCAGATATGTAGTGTATTGTGTACTTGGCATTATTATATGATTTCAATATGTTTCGTATGTCGAGGAATAGAGCAAAAAATCAATATTACATTATTTTTAAGAAAGGAATTTACAGCAATCCTACACTTCGTGAACTTTTTGACACGGAAGTGCATTTGATAAAATGAAAATTAAAGTAAATCGTCAGTTTATAAAATCCATTTTTAATCTTGAATGATCGAAAAGTTGAGTCCTTGAAGTCTCCTCTTTCTATTCTCGCGCCGTAAAATTGGTTTCTTAGTAGAAACTCTGTCCCGAAGGCTGACTCTGTGCAAGCGATTCTTGACAGCAGGATATCTGTTTTTCATGAATTATATTGAACTGAGTTTGCATTTTTGATACAGTAAGTTTCCTATTCATTTTGACCATTATTACTTATGGCCGGTTCTCTGCTTTGTAAATGACTCGGGACCTTCCACTTAGCCTTTTGCCCTTATTAGACCCTGTTCTCCAGAAGGGAATGATAACATCTCCAACAGCAGACCGCGATATTTTCAGTTTTTTTTTTTTAGCAATATAAGATATAACGTAGATGGGAAAGAGGGGATATACGTTTGTCTATACACAAATCGTGAACATGATTCAATCGACTGCTGCCCAACAAAAAGTTTTGAGTGCAGTTGTAGGCCTGTTGGGAAAACTTTTCGACGGCACTGTACATACATATACTACTGGTGCTGCAGAGTGTATATTTCCGACCCATGTAGACAACGTGAGCTTAATAGAAGACTACGTCATCCATACGATGTTGTGTTTGGTTGTTCTCTGTCTAACGGCCTTTACGAGTTTGAGCAACATTACTTGCAACGGTTCCCGCTTTAACCCTCGGAGTATACACAGGGGTCCACCAGATTCCATGCCGATGAGTTTTTGCTTTAAAATTTGTTCTCTGCTTTGAAATGGACTGTTCTAACAATTTATATTATGTTTCAGGTATCCCCTATAGGATAAGGAGAAACTCGCGTTCAGTAGTTTCCAGAACCAGGATGGGTACAGATTTAAAGTAGTCGTAGTCGAGGGATTTAATAAACTCCAATGTTCAAATGTGTCGGATACCAGCGAGAAGATCTTATGCCAAGCAATACGAAGGAAATTGTGCTTCTTTTTTGTATTTGACAGCTGCAAGTCGTAATGATAACGTTAAATATCTTTGAGACACAATATTCAAGAAATATAGTATTCGAGAGCCCCAGCACGACACCCGACGGCATAAAATGCGATGGAACTTTTGCCCACGGAATACAGACCGGGAAACCATATTCATCCGTCAAGTCTATTTTCACACAATTGGCAACGAGCATTGGGTAAATCCTAATCTGCTCCGAACAGAATTACTTTTTATCGTCCTTCTTTCCGCATAGATTATCAAAACAAATTTTTCCAAATACAGAAAAATAAATCTGTCAAATAAACATCGACATTGATACTCTTTCCTTTTTTTCTCTTGGAAATGTCTTTTGAAATTTCGTAATTTTTACCTCTTTGAATAATTCAACTTATTACTGTTTCAGAACCATATGAACATCTTGGATAGAGTCCACAGTCTCCAAATATATACGATCTTTTTTCTCCAATTCGATGATCAGCCCAGAAATAGGACGAAAAAAAGATGTGGGGTTCGTTGGACCCCAGAGTACAGTAGGCGTGCCTTAAAAAGGAGTGTACAGTCGAAGGTTTAGATGCATCATAATCCTCATTGTTTAGAAAAGGCAACATTGAGCAAAGCCAGGCATGGGATTTGAGACTTGATAGTCGTCTGTGAATTTGACCCTGCAAGGGCAGTGTAGGACATGTGAAAAGAATTAAGCAACTCGGGCACGCACTATCATCACTTATGCTATCAGGTCTTAAGGAGAATGCAGTGCCTGACTTTTATTTTCTATTGTCATAGCAATGTTTATGTTATGTTCTAAGTGTATATGATGAGGTTTAGGGCGACTCTAGCATAATTCAACTGCCATTGTATTCGATCTGGAGAAGCCGAACCGGGCAGAGCATCTTCTGGGCAACTTTATATGATGTTCCATAATAAAGTGTTGCTGTATTTTGTAATGCAAAAAGAATAGCAAATTATTTGTGCACTTTTAACAGAGTAGCTTCGACCAGACAAGGTTTTTGGCGCAAACAAAAACAAAATCATCCGGAAGTTTACTAGAGCTATCTCCACTTACACTGTATGTGTAATTTGAAGAATCTGCGTAGATAATTCTATCGCAGGGTGATCTGTGGACACTAGTCATTATCTGTAAGCACGAATTACTTATAAACTTGTAAACAGGAAAACTTAAATAATTGAGGAAATTAATTGTGCTCGCATATCGTCAAGTGCGAGAGAGTCAAGACATATAAGTATAGGAGGTTCATCCAAAGGATTATTAGTTGTGCAGTGTCGCAGAAGAGTCGAACATATTTGTGATATAAAATTTAATGGTTGAGCATTCGATAATTTAAGGTAAGAAACTGACTCAGGAATTTATTTAAAGTAGTTATATGTATAAGCAATAATTTTGGAATTTCACATCTGTCTTTATTTATTATTCAGACTGTGATCAAATTTTATGAACATATACATGGTGTATTTGATTAGAATGATTAGTTATAAGCTTAAATTTTAAGTGCCTCGATAATTTCTGACACTTTTTAAAATTTCATGTTACTGAAAATAATTATTCGCTTGTCGAATTAAAAAATTTATATGAAGACACGTATATATGATGTCTCAGATAACTTCGGCCCAATTTCAGTAACATAAAGTAAAATTTAACTGACTAATCACACGTCCACATTCAATACTTACACCGAAATTAAAGAATCGATCTTGATGATTGATTGGACAATTGTAATCTATTAAACTGCAGATTCCTTATCGTTACAGATTTTGCAAATATGATAGTGAGCTAGGCAGATACATTCCCAATTAATTACTGCATCTTACACAGTAGCTAAATCATGTCGAGGGACCTGTGTACGGGAAATGACCTAATTACAGATTTCATCTACGGCTCATCTATGGATGGGGTGATGATAACAATGATTACGGAAGTAATGACAACTCTTAGTCTAACTTGGTCCTCTTCATTCGTTATCTGAAGTGGAGCGATTCGTGTTTCAATTGGGTCTGCAAAAAATCTCAAATATTGCGTTTAGCCATGAAGATCTTGAAATAAAAAATGATTTTAAACGAAATGAAGTATAATAATTCAATGAAGCAGAACACTGGCATTAATCACCAATCATTGTAACGGCAAATTCGATAGACTGACCCTACTACCCGATCAGAAATTGCATCAGGGGTGCTTGATACATCATCAGGACCCTATAGGATATTGATAAGGTAATCAGAAAAGCCTGATCAGAAAAGTCTGATATGGGCTTAATCTGTGTTTCATAATTTACGTATATGTTCAAAGTACTCCGCCTCGGTTCACTGTCAGTCGCATGAGGAAGTTCTCACCGTTTTCATTATGCCAATCTTTCACTCGAAATCAACATCAACTTTCAAAATAGAGCATTCGAGTTTGCTTAATAAGATAAAAAACGACAAATATTTCATAAATAAGATGGAGAATTGACAGTAATCCTATATTTGGCGAATTCTTTTTAACACGGAACTGTATTTATGGGTAAAAATTACCATTTACAAATGACATTATAAGTTACTTGTGACATGGCTACGAGTTTTAATTGCCCACGACATAAATTATTACGTTTCCTCGATTATTATTTTCAATTCTCTAGCAATTTTTTATATTTCTTTATTCCCATTTATTTTCTATCTTCGATCATGTAAAAATATTCTATTGCTGATTGAAATTGTGTTATGGCCAATTAATAAAAATATTATGTGCTATGTGTAATATTATCCATCCCGAAAAATAAAATTTAATACGTTATTCTATTGCAGTAGTTACACAGCCATGCGTGGCAATAACTGACGGCAGCACTTGTTAAAATTATTTGCTGAATTTATGCTGTTATCACACTACTTTATGTCATAGACTGCAATGCTATTCTGTTTTAAAAATTATTATATGATTTTTTTTAATATATAACAATGCAAGTATACTTAAGCTCTATTACAGAAAAGCAAAATTTATTGTCATTTTTTGATAACAAATATATATTAAATCTTTTTCCGTGCAAAATAAAGATACAGCCGGCCTGTCACTTACGTACAGAAATAAAAAAATTTGAGTCGTTTTCCAAGCAGATTACGAAACGGCAATGTCAATATGCATTGCCGAGAGCTTTATAGTGATGTTTACTATTTTTTTTCAACCTCTTTCCACAGCCTCCCTTTTTCTACATTTCCCCATGAATTCTCTTACATTAAATCCTTTTCTAAATTTATAAGAGAACCAAAGAGAAATGAAGATTTATATGGGAAAGCTTTTAGCTTACATTTTCTCATAGTTGATGGCAAGAGTTAAGATGCTTCGACGCATTAACGCTGCAAATATTTATCCTTAAATTTATACTTTTACATTTTGGTTTGCATGATTTTCTATTTATATTATCAGCTGATGCTTATTATTTCTTTATTAGATGCAGGCTCCTGAACGAATTCAAGACCCAAGCTGAGATTATGGACAAAGCTTGGAGTCTACACAAAATAAAATTATCCAGCGTGTTTAAAATGTGAGCTACTAGCACTTGGTACACGATAAAATTATCATGTGAATATTCGAGCAATACGAGTTATTTATATCATTTCTAATTGTGATTATATGACGTGACGTTATCCCGAGATTCGGAATCTTATAGCTACGCATAGCGATACATCTGCCACAAATATGACCGGTGTGATAATACTCCATCTGAAATATAATTCAGAAATCTAGAAACACGTGGAAGCTTATGCACACCAGATACATCGTTGTGTCACGGCAATATACGATAAGATAAGAAAGGGGATCCAAAAATATAGACGAGATATAATTAGGAAAGAAAGATAAGCAAATAAAATAATATATTATGAATATCCCGACTAGAAATCTGTTCGGGCAGTCCTACCGTCGCATATAGATCAGATTCGGCATAAGTAAGGTAGACCTGATAAGGTGTACTCTATCAGGTCCAGATCCGGAAACTCTTAGGTTACTCCCATGTGAAAAAAGTAAAGTTCAATCTGGCAATCTTGATCTGGCAAGTATCAGGACTGTAGAAGGTTCGCCAGGTATATAAAAGTAAATATATTCATTCTCTTATGTCTGGCGATACTGTGTGGTTCTGATATGTTTCAGATCAGGATTGGCGGATCGAATTTCAAGTATAAAATCTCTAAGTTAGATACGGTGTGCTTGATGAAATAATTATCAAGGCCCTGTGTGAAATGCTGGATATAGAAAACCTTAAAGTATAATCAGGTTTACTGGATCCGGTGAGTCTCGGGACTGTACATCGGCTGCCGAATGTATTTTTAATATTCTTTTTTTTTATAGCTTTGGGGGGAAAATGAAATATCATATGCCAGATATCTCATGTCTCATTAACCGTCTTTTCATTTCATTTATATATATTTTTCAATAAAAACTTAATATTAATTACAATGTAAATTAGAGCAATGTTAAGGTCGTTTAGAAAATGCCTGATGTAAAATCTCATTTTATTTTTTTGGGCTTAAATAAGATATTACTTACGTGTCGCCAGAACTGCACGAATTTGATATTTCTTGTAATTATAAAGACTTACGTCAGAGAATTTTGTCTTTTTTATGTTCAACAAAAGTTCTTTGTAATTAGGTTAATTCCTATTTAAATAGCTCGCGCATTAGAGCTTTGGCGTAGGAACGTAACAGCTCAAGTAGATTTTCATACAGTAAGTAGTCATAGATATAATTGTTTCAATATATTTTAAATTAACTAGCTTTACCAGTTCCTTTTATTATAGGTCAACTCTGTTTATTAGTTTTATATACTTTCAAAGGAAGATTTTTATGATACTCGAGTTGTATCTAAGAATAATAGACCTGGTAAACTGGATGTGGTCCTGATGTACCACCGTGTTACACCCCTTAGCAGTACCGCATAAGGTTACTTAACAGGGACCTTAAGGGGCACCACTAGTGTGACTGCTTAAAAAAAAAGGTGGTTTTCGGGAATTTTTGTAAAGAAAAGTATTGCATCGAATTTTTTAAAATTTTGACGATACATAAATAACGTAGAGTAATTTTTTTGAATGAAAATATTCGATTTTCAGCAAGTTATTTACAATCTCACGAGTCTCCAAAAAAAAAACGTTCCCCCACTGCTTCAGTGATTGCGGCTTCCACAGTGCCTTAAATAAAAAAAAGAAGTTCGTTAAACTAGAAGGTATTGCCTATATAAGACCTAGGATTGTGAAAAAAAAATGGAAATTTAACACAATGGCGGAGTTTTGAAAAAAAAGTTGAATATTTCGCTCAAAAATCTGATGGTTTTTGGCATAGTAAAATTACATTTTTTATCCAATCGAAAAACTGAAGGGTCATTCAAGGATGATTCGTTATCGAGTTAGAACTGCAGTAAATTTGAAAAATGTAGTTTTGAGAAAAAAACGTTTAACAATAACTCAGGTACAGCCCCTCAGCTAACGTAAGTTTCTAACCGATGACCAGCTGCTCTTTAGAAAGTTGTAGCTCAAAAACTATTTGAGATCCGCACTTGAAATATTAGTATATTATTTTTGAAGGTACAGACTATCGAAAAATGCAAAAAAAGAATCGATTTTTTTAAGTGTCACACTAATGGTGCCCCTTAAATTCAAAATCCGTCTACTATGTCGGACCCCGATGTTCGCCCAGCTAAATTTCTAGTCGGGATCCTGACACGTTAATATACGAAAACCGAGGTTCACGGTTTCTTTGAAAAAATTTTCAGGGTCACCAAGACTAGTTAATACAACATACAAAAACAATCGAGAAATAATATGTCCAGGCCCTACAGCACGAATTCCTTACGTTCTGGAGATACACGGACGTCCCCTAGGCCGAAACCGGGAGGAAAGTAAAAAGAGAGATATAGCATAAACGATACAAAATTTGGAGACAATACGATAAGCTGACGTATAACTGCGCGAATTCGGCCTAGACAGCAGACAATCATAGAACAAATTTCATGAAAGAGGTCCTCTCCAACAAGATCCTTCGCCACCCTCCTCGCGTTCTCTTAGGTCAATCGTCATCGAAGAAGTAGTCACTAATTTTCGGAACATTTCGGACTCTAAGTTCAATTACAATTCGATAATGAAATCTTAAATTACTACACCCCTCGCGATAAGAACGCGAAATGATAATAATATAACCGAAGCCTTCCTGCGATCAGTAACATTCGATACTGGAAAAGGCGGCCTAGATAAATTAGTTCTTTACATGGACTAAGCGGGAAGTCATGGCGCATGTCGCCCTCTCGCGAGACCCGGGGACTTCGAAAAGTCTGTCACAAATCGCTGCCGTAGCTCAAGGTGGTTCAGCTGTCTTCTGGTAGTGATCTTCGTCCGGATCGTGTCGGGGCAGATAGTTGATGAAAGTTAGGGTAACTTTGCCAGAGCTCCTTTCCTCTTCGATACGTCGATGTGCCCTTCGTGAGACTTAAATAGACTCAGAAAAAAAGACGATGTGATCATTACGAAATACCACAGTTGAAATTTTATTTTTATGAAAAACATAATTATAGTAAACGCAATAGTATCATAGTTGTCTTTATCATACCGATGTATGCGCTAACATAATATTGGATTACCGAGTTCTAAGGACTTCATTTTCCTTAAGGTACAAATATGAAGATTTTAACGAGCAATATACCTGCAGTTATTATTATAAATAGTAGGAATGACTTATAAAATGATAACTAATAACGTTGATTCAAATTACTGTACAGTATGGTAAGTGAAACGCAGAACTGCGTGCGCCAAATTATACACATTATATCAAGGTTGTAACTATTTAAATTTTAATAATTTTTATATAATAATGTAAATTAGAATGGTACAATAATTATATCTATAGTAACTAGCAAGGTATACATAGTACAAAATACACATCTGTATAGTATAAATATTTCAATTCAACGTGACTGGATGACCAGTTTTGTAACTTACTTGCAAGTGATTGAGGAAGAGGTTGAATACTATATGTATAGGAGAATGCAGACTTATTGTCAGTATGGCTAAAATGCGTTATTTCCTTCCGCAAGTAAATATTGTACGTGTTTAATATATGTATATAATAATACATAAAATATGTGTAAAATATTTCTCCTTTTTCTAATAATATGTATGCAATGTGCATTTACTTGGTTTCTCAGGCTCACTCGTTAATGAAAAGTCTTTCCAGCAAATCAGTTGAAGTTCGATATGCAAAAACATTCATATACCCGAAGGTTCAAGTGAACCATAAGCATTGTATACCTGATTAGTAAAATAAATGTTTAACGTTTCGTTTTTAAAACTTTACAATTATATTTATTTTTTATAATTATTTACAATATGTTTACAATTTTCATACAGTTCCTGTAGCTATGAATTGTAAGTTTGCTCAATGATCCTTTAATGTTATCTGATACATACAAAGGTTATTGTAGTTACTATAATTTACAGCAATGATCTCAATAATTTCTATAGTTTCTGTAATTGTTAGATTATTGCTACTATGATTATTTGAAACGATATCGTGCACTATATTGTATAATCCACAGTGCATGAAAAAAAAGTGTTACATACGTGGGAGTCGTCGACTGCGGGGTGGAGGCGTCGGCGTCTGTGACTGCCCTACACTGTCCCATGCATAACTGATGGCGACTTCCTTCCTTCGATATGGAGACTGGTTTTGGTTCCGGGCTGACGATATGTGGAGTTTCCTCGGCGTGATGGTGACCGGCTACGATACGAATGAAATGATTTTAGAATAAAATTAACCTAATCTACAGTAGAAATTGTATACGAGCCCTAACCGGGTACAAGCTAGTTTTTTATTGAAGCGCTAACTAGGAAAATTACCTAGCGCCTGACCAAGAAACGTGACCTATTGTCTTGTTTAGCTACTATTTATGCCAAGCAATCTAGGTCATAGACAATTTTCGAAATTCGTTCCTTACTACCCATGTGGAGATGTATGATCGACATAGAAAATTGTTTACATTATTTTGATATTCATGAAATAAAAAGATGACGTATGTTGTTAGGTAGGCCGTAGTGATAAGCGAGGTTTTCAAAGTTGATAATGGAAATTTGGAAGTAACCGAAAAAAAAAGGAACGACCAGAGATAACGTGAATAAAATTTGAGTGAATTCCGAGAGGTAAGAATACACTGAAGGTAGGTTCTTTGCTCGCCCCCACTCAATATTTCAACGCAAAGTGAGATTCCCTGAAATGTTTACGAATGGGTAATAAAAGTTTAATACGCGAGGAAATTCGGATTTGCGATATATTGTTATAAATAAATTAGTAAGCTTCAATAAATGATTATTAATTACAGTGTTTGCTTGGTTGAGTAAATGAGAAATTCGTAATAGAAATTTTAATATTGAGTTAGAAAATCTGAATATGTGTGAGTTTAAGGAGAAAAGAATTTTGTGGAACAGAAAATGTCGAGTAGACGCGTTACTAAAATGTGGAAAAGACTAGTCTATGCAGCTCAATTTTACCCGGTAGCTGATCCAGTTTGTTCCCTAGGGTATGTAATAACGAATCCGTAGCTAGAGCACGTTACGATTATTACACTTAATCTAATACTCTAATGGTTGGAGCCACAAATGACAATGTGTAGTCCAATCTTTTGTGCAGGAAGTTAGACGATTTTCTAAAATGTTTTTAATTATATCATAAAAGCTTATGCCTGATTGTTGACATCCACCATTAGACCGTGCGTTAAATAAGCAGGAGCTTAAGGAGGTCCTATAATGATAATTAATATAATAACCGGGAAGCACTGGTTAAACAGAGATATAATATATTCCAAGAATTTTCGTTCACAAATAAATTAGTGATGATGTAAGATAAACTCGACATTCGAGCCGAAAATAATTACATTCTATTGGACGAAAATGGAGATATTGAATTCTGATTTTTATAGGTTGAGTATATCTGTATATGTTCACGACGTTCTGTGCTCTAAATCGAAAAGATTTCTGCAAAAGTGCTAATCAAGTCCTGACGCTACTAATTAAAGGTGACAGGTATTATAATGAGAAGAAACTGAGGTGATTTCAATGTAAAAATTTAATATATGGATTATTGATACAAGATAGTGAAAAGATCAAAGGTACGTGTTGTCGATTGTTGAGTTAGAGCACGGATGTCCCTTCTGTCATAAACAAAAGAGGAAGAGATTCTGCATATGGCTGGGAAACAAAGTTAAGGACTGGGGATGGAGACATTTAAATTAGGGGATGCTAGTTATGGAATGCAAGAAAGTGGATATGGTGCACATGGGAAGGGTCGTGCGAGGGGAGTATTTGCAGATCAGCAATGTGATGATTTGCAGGAATTGACTTTCCAAGTATTTAATGATCGCCGGACACTGGGAACGGAGAGACAGTGAATAAAAATAATAGCGACTGTGATGTTGGAATATAATTGAAGATTTTTTATATCTGAAAAACTATATGGTAAATTGCATAGATATTATTATTGTCTAATATGTATATACAAGAAATGTAAAATTTTATCTTGGATTATGTTATCCTCGAATCTCCTTAAGAGAGAATGGAATTTACTTTTTTATGTGCTAGTATACTCGTATCACACGAACGAGACCTGGAAGCGAGGAAACTTTGCAACCAAAAATGTCATTGTAGAAAGCACTGTCACTAAATTCGAAGCCAATTTGAAGCCTTCCGACAAAAAGACTTTCCCTACGGAACTCGATTTTAGAGACATTGATCGCGAAATATATAAATCAGAAGCGAATATTGACAGTGAAAGCCTAGAGACACGCAAAGACGCCACGGCAATACCTTTGCCGTTTCCTATCTAAGATTTACCACACTGATGCACAGAAGCAACGATCAGAGTCTAAAAAAGGGGCACGTAGGCAAAGTTTTACTCGTTACAACTTTACACCATAGGATTGGATCTTCCTAAATACCGTGAGTGCGAAGCACTTACGTAATGGAAGTCATTAAATTAACTTGGAACAGGCCTGACACGCTAAATACTAAACATCCCCATAACGGAATCGGGGACTGCGCCAACAACCTAAGACGAGTTACCTATCCACAAAGTTTCACCGTATCCTTACCAAGGGAGAAAAGCCATTCCAACTGATCTTGACTAACGCGGAGGAATCTAGAAAGGGTAGCTGATACAAAATATCACCAAATGCGCTGTAAGGTGAGTAACTATTCGGAAGCGTCGTGGCGTCCAGGAGAAGAGAGAAAGTTAGATACAAAAATCAGGAAAAGTAAATAAATGAGTTAAATGCGGCAGAGTTGTATTTTAAAACATCCCAAGCAAATAAATAAGCTAAAAATAGCAAAAGAAAGTATCTTAAGCCAAAACATGCGACAAAGAAAAGTATACTATATAAGCGGTGCAGGATAAAGCCAAACCAAGTTAGCGAAACTCTTACGCTAAATTCACAAAGCAAAGAAAAGAGATTCTATATAAACCTTTAGTAAAGCTATCCTAGTACAGAAAGTATAAAAATACAGAAAGAGTTAGAGAAGTAACAGAAGAACTAAGGTATACAAAAGCGAAAGATTAATTTTGCTAAATCTTATACTAGAAATACAATGTACTATAAAAATGATTCTATATAAACTTCAATTAAGATAATCTACGGATGACTCTAATCGTGGCGTGATAATGGATACTTTAATGCGGCGGGTTTTACCTGCCCGTTAGAATAGGTTAAAATAGGTTATTAGCGCGGGATTCACCAGCAACTCAATTTCCAGGCGAACTTCTTATACGAGAGGCTATGGCGATGCCCCGAGAGACTCGGAATTTATTCCATTCCACTTGATTGTACTTTATGTCGAGCAACACGACCTCGACCGACGAACGGACTATATATACACAACAGCCGGCTGGACCAAGACGACGGAGAAACCCGAGCAGAAATTTAATCAGTGTGAAATGCAGCTTGCCTTGTCAGCCTGATCTGGCCCAAAATCGGCATCGCGTCAGACCCAGTTGCGGCCTGTAACGCAATTTAGCATCGGCTCTAATCAGGACAATGATCCAGTCCCGGTCCGATGTCTGATCCGGCTTGCTCTATCGATGCCTGAGCTTGCTCGGATTACAATAATCTGATACTAACCTTATTAGGGATGCCTTATCGTTATCAAATTTGATCCTGATGCCAGCTACATCCAGCTGTTCAAATTGGGGAAAACAATCGCAGTGGCTGAACCGGCCCTGATCCTGCTGGTATTGGACCATCCTGGTCGGGCAGGACTTACTATTGCCTGATCTGGCACGGATACGAATACTGTAACTTAGACCTTATAACGGCATGCCGTACAATTACCTGATGTGGCCCTGAAGCCAGCGATGTCAGGCTGTTCTGTGGTTCGGATCAGGAAGGTATTCAGACAGCCTGATTCATCATGCTTCAGTAACACTTCAACTGGCCCTGATAGGACATCAGGCAGCCTGACTAAATATCTACTCGGGAACGTCAACGGGCGGTTTCGTCTAGCGCCAAACCACGAGCATCCTCTGTGAGCGTATGCAGTGACGTATTATACATACATATATTTAGTTGCGTTCGCGGTTGCCCCGAGCGATACCGGGCCCAACTTCACCGACCATCCAGGCGACTGCAGGGTCGGCCTGACGGTGTGAATCGTGGAGCTAGTGAGGTCGGAAGTGATTCTTGCCCTCAGGAACACCAGAGAATTGGGGGAATCGAGGAAAAAAGAGCAGCACCAGTGAATGGCTGATAAGACGATCCGGCTAGATAACCGTATCCACCCGCGCCATAGATTAGCGAAAGTGGAACTTTCCTAATAGCCCTATTGTCTAGGACGGTGCTAGTGCGCTTTTATCGGAAGCAATCGTCGCGCATGCGATCGACTTATATTATTTGGGAAACCACCGAGAAACGGTATTTCGAGTCCTTGCACCCGGAGTCTTTCACGAAATGTTCGCGTAACGACAGCCGGTCCGCGAGTGAGAATTGTAAATAGAATTTAGGAACATTTGAAATGTGTAAAGTGGGTAGTTTAAGTGATTTATTTAATTATTTGTGTATCGCGTCTAGGCCCTGGTTCAGAGTCATTTGCAGCTGCTGGGATCGATCTTTCAGGTTTCTGTTCGTGCTGCTTTTAATTTAGGATTACCTTTTGTTAATTTAGTTTATTGGTTACTGTTAGGAATATCTGTTGTTAATTTAGTTTAATCGTTAAATTATTGCGTGCGCGCAGAACGCGTCGCGGAATTGGTAGAGATCTAGTCCCGACCTAATAATTGAGAGCAAACTTTATCGACACCGAAACTTGTTACTTTTTTTTGCATTTCTGCCGATCATTATTTTTTTTGTCAATGTACTTTGAGTACCGTTCCCAGTAACCAGAACACGTTGTTATTCGCAACGGGCGCGAATTAGAGAATCGATCCACCCCTCTTTCCTGTAATTGAGCTTGTGGAGGACTGCATCTAAGCGGGTAAAATTCGAAAAGGGTATTTCAAGTCCGAATCAGAGTTCCAGGGAAAAGGAGAGGCCGGACTGCAGGAATCGGTATATTCGCCAGGGCCGAATACGAATACCTGGTGCCCAAGGCTTTCCGTTCGGCTCTCCTCACACCTGGTAACGTCGGAACGATTCAAAATATTCCGGGATTTTCGATCCATTATTTGTAACCTAGTCCATTCCCGCAAATTCCGGGCGGGATTACAGTTTCAGCGTTACAATACTTAAACTAATGTGTTTCGAAAGGCAGAAACAAACTAACAAAAATGCGGAAAGAATACAATAATTGCTTAAACTAACAATGAAAAAACACTAAAGAGACTCTGGCAATTGTCACTGAGCCATTTGAGACTTTTTTTTATCCCTAAACTTATTTCTATACCATTGTAAATCTTAACACATAACTTTCCACTTGGCCTTCCAGCCCGCAGACTAATGTCGGCCATATTGTTTGCACGCGTAACTATTCCTATCTACACGGCTGAAGCAAATCAAATTTAATACTTAAACTATTCTACGCTACGAATCTTCCCGATATTACATGTATTTCGACAATCTTACAAAACAGTTTTACATCAATTCAAATACAATCCTGAGAGTTTTAGATGCATCTTTTAATCTTAACTTCCTACGGAACAAACTTTCTTAAAATTTTACGTATTGATTGCAGTTCTAAAAATTGTACATATTCAATCTAAGTGAATAACTGTGAACAGACAAAATTTCTCATCTCTGTATTCGTATAACTAAACTTTATCTTCACATACCAAAACTAAAAAAACCGTACGTCAATCCGGATAAAACGACGGAAGTCACGAGCTGAGCACAATAAAATAAAGAAATAGGCAAATGTCACTTGCAGACATGCGAAGCAACTGCCACGTATCGTAGGACGTCGAACTACTAGACGAACCTACTTTCAGATGTGTTTTCCATTGCTGCACCCCGGCCTTCTTCGGCCTCCTTACAGTCCATTCTTCATGATTTTAATATAGGTTTTTCTCCCTACGGAATTATTAGAATGATCGCACGGCTACTTTCTCAGCTATAGCCTTAGAGCGACGATCTGCGCAAGCGTAAACGGCGAGCGCGGCAGAGCTTAACAGCGCGGGTCACGTGGGTTGTCACGGGGAGCAGCAGCAGTCTGGGGCGCTCACTCACACTACTCACATATGTACAGGCATCTAGTTAAAGCGTGCATCTGATTCGTTCATCGAAATCGTCAATGGGTCAATAATTAGGTGTCGGATCAAAAAATAGAAAAGGAACTTTCGATTCGTTATTTCCTCCACCTTCACCCCCTTAACACTCCAACGAGTGTTATGCGACACCCTGTATAATGTATAGTTCAATCGCGAGAGTTAGCCAGTAGGGCACTAAAATGTTCTAGTTTAAATAAGAATGAGTATCACCGGCGTCTAGAAGATACTAGGTATACGAGAAAAATTATATAACGATGCGATATCGCCAAATGCGACACCAATGAGATATTCAAACTGCAATAGAGGAAATTAAGCAAAGGTAATAGAAAAGATAATATTATGGACACATCCCAACAAGTTAAGCTGCTGTAGGGCCTCGTGCGGCGGTAAGAACAAAGCAAAGTTATACTAATTTTAAACAGCAATTATTCGCAAAGTTGTGTCGTTGTCGCTGTCGTTGTTTTAGTTCGTCCTATGCGGAAAGACATTCACATCGGAACAATCAAAAGTCGGATATCTCGCAATTGAGGCAGAAAGCCTAAACGGTAATTTTCGCTAAATAAATCGCCAAAGTTTAATGGGCTGGTTAGAGGTTTCACGAAATACCGCCAGAAGGTCGTGGGTTCGGAAAGGACCTGACGGGCGTCCTTCCTTCCTTCCTTCCTTCCTTCCTTCCTTCTTTCCTTTCCTGTCCTTCTTGCAAAATTTTACATTTCGAATTTCTTTTTTTTCCTGTTCCTAATCTTACTGATTTGCCCTAGGCTACCATTCACTGAGAGGCTCCAAACGTAAGTGAAGTACCTTTCGGACTTGGCCAAGATCGAAACCTCCTACTCCCACTATTTATATTAATTCGGCGCTAATTAAATTGTGATAAATAATAGAATTAATATGAACAAGGATGGCGAAGAAGTTACGGTACAACGAGGGTCATAGCTAATCCACGAAGTTGACCGAAGCTGTCGGTGGCACGTTCGTGAATCTTCGGCTGCGGCAGTCCGCTTTTAGGCCGAGGAGCTTGTAAGCTTGCGGCACAGGCGACTCCTCCTGTCTCCGGCGGCTCCCAAATGCAGGCTCGTCGTAGATGCTCCCGCGGTCTCGCGGTAGGATTAGGAGCCTCCATGAAAATAATTATATATTCAAAATATAAAAAAAATATTCTAAATATATGCAAAATATATTTCGCAAGATATTAGTAACTTGTCAATGTCAGACAATTTACCTCTAAGGCTAAATTCTTCCTCATAGTTTTCAGAACCAAACCACAATTTAGAAACTTAACGACAAACTAAAACCACGAAATGCATTCAGTCTGAAGGTAATCCAGATACTATATTAAATTCAGAAATTTTAAACAATATTGATTTTCCTTTCATGCCGTTTTTTTTGTTCCTCACATCTATCAACATTTGTTCGTGAGTCCGAATTTTGTAATTACAAGTTTGGCCTTCAATATTCATAGTTGGATAAATCCGTACTGTTCCTCTTCTTTGGTCTATATGTTCGTCGTGACGAGTACAAAATTAACAACTATGTATATTGATCATTATAATCAATCGACATTTAGGCCAAAGGTCTTCTGATAGAATCGCATGTTCCTGCTAATAACGTACATTTTTTATGAAACTATTGTCTATCATAAACATAATTGAAACCATCATTGCACAATTCCTTTCATTCGTCAACAAACTGTTTGAAGTAATCACTTATAACGGGCTTCCCTCGACCACATCATATACTAAATAGCATAATGTTTTTCCTTCTCAATTTTGGTGAAAGTTCATTTAGTATACTGTAACGTATTTCCTCAGTTCGACATCGATAACGAAAACCTACGTCACCTTCGGACATCATCCCTTCGTCCATGATTCCGGATGCTAGGCGGGCGCCAGCCAATTCTTTTTCCACCAGGGACTGACTAGTCGGTATGACCTGGGAGATGAGATGAACAGTCTCAACTCCGCCAAGAGAAGAGCTTTCACGGAACCTATCAGAAAAGACGAGCTTAACGGATCCTGTCGACTTTGAGGGACCCGTAAAATCGAGAAACGCAGCCTTAGGTGCTGATCTTTGAGGTCGCGTAAAATCAGCAAACGCAACTGGATGCACGAACAGGAGCGATTGGTTACGAAAATGCACGGCCGCTCGGACTGCTAAGATCAAGTAGAGAGGGTTGGAGGGAGTAAGACTCAGATAAATAGTGCCGGAAACCGCAAGTAATTGATCGAGAATATGTCGATCCGAACCAGAACTATAAAACCGAAATCTCTCCACCAATTAATAAACTGGGAGTCTTCACCGGAGCTGGTTCAGCTGATCCGTGTAGGCCCAGAACTGTATCCTATCCGATACTGCATTATAGCGCAGCACTGCACCTCCGAAACACGCCCAGATGATCAATAGGATTTTCTGGATTTTGCGAGAGCAGCGCGAGAACTACACAGACGAGAACTTTTTATACTTTCTAGGAAGCACAGCTAGGAGAACTATCAACAGATAGCACGGGAGCGCGAGCCACCTCGAGGCAGTTCGATCGGTGTCTCAAGGCAGACTGCTTTGACAATAGTCAAAGTTGAGAACTAATCATTCTGATTGGTCGAGATCCTCATAACCAATAACTATTATCCTTTCCCTCGAGTCGTTCCTTTAAACTATATCGAGAGCGTTACATAGCGAATCGGTATTTAAATCTAGGAGATCCTCCACGACCGCCTCCCCAGGACGAGAACGTTATCTAAATCGGTAGCCAGAGTCGCCTTGTGACCGTGAGTCCTAAAATTATATCGCAATGCATAAAATTTGATGTGCTGAATAGTTTGACGACTAAAACATTGGAACTCTATCAAATTTAAATGTAATGCTAATGGTATCATGTAGATCAGGTGATGACTGACAGCAATGTTTTTATATTTCCCATGTCTTCGATACAGTGATAACATTCTTTCATACGTCCACCGCGATATTCGACAACAGATGAATTTTCCATAATTTCATTTGGTTGCTCGATTATTGATAAATATACAAATAATTGAGCTATTTTCTGTATTTTTTTTTTCAATGCTAACATATTGATTACTTACAAGAACTATAATGAAGAAACTGTTCCAAACGCTTGTTATTCGATTGTTTTACTGCGTAATAACCACAATGATAACATATGTGATGAATAATTATTGATAATATTGATGAAAATTTGTTAATCATTTTTCGCAGAAAATATTTTATTATTCGCTGTTCAGTCATCACTATTGATATTCAATAATTTTGCGATGTCATCAGTCGCAACGAAATTTAAATTATGACGCATTTTTGTCATAAGGATCTACTGTGTTATTGTTTTCATGGCAATCAGCACCTTCGTTAATGCTACAGATATATTCGGGAGATATATGTATTAGCATTAGTCTAAGTGCACAGATTTATTAGTCTATAGAAGACAATATAACAATAATTAATTTTATTTTAATATACTTTTTGCAGAATTTAAAAATAAAATAAAATCGATAAAGGTTAACAAATAGTTTACTTTTATATAAAAATTGTATGTTGATTACTTATACGAAACTTATCAGCAATCTTACTACTTATCGTACAGAAATATAAGTTGTTCGGCAGATAAGATTATTTTGGATAACCTAGCCCTTGATTTTTAGGTTAATATCTATTCTTGTGGCACACAACGAAACTGTCAGAATATTTGATCGCCGGATTACATCACTAGGGGGAGGGGGGGGGGGGGCTCGTTGTCGATCTCAGCAACGCGGGAATCCTACTTGAGATGGGACATAGGGTATATTCGATATGGATAAAAGTTTTATCAGATTGTTAATAGAGAGGGAAAATAATTTTCTAAATTAAAAACACTTTTATTCTTTCACATAATTGCCATTGTTGTTCATGACCTTTTGCCATTTTTCTTTGAACTCAGTCACGATGCCACGAGCCGCGAATTCTTATCACTACAAGCTTAGATGTTCTCCAACGACCAATCGTGATATTAGAAACATTACTGTGGCATAGTCAGTTTCTACTTTTCTACGAACAGCCTATCACTCACCCCCCACCATGAAATCATCTACCCAGTGTGTCATAGCGTCACCATCCGTTTTTGCCAATGATCATCTAAAAAAAGTGCCTTACAAACTTTGAACTGCGCGAAAGGATCTTAACTTTAACTTTGACGTTCTCCGAAGGTGGATCAACTCCGTTGCGGGAAGCAGAAACTCACGATGACAACCGCCTAATCAGTCTTACACCCATGGGGACAAACCGGAGTGTCTGTTTCTTATTCCCTCAATCTGTTTTTTGTCAGTTTACTTGCACTACCGATGTGTACATCCAATAAAACAGAAAATACACTGCTTTACATAAAATGTGCCTTACAATGAATTATTAGGTGTGTTTAGTCTGAAGGTCCTTTAAGGCTAATATCTAAGTAGTGAATTTATTTGGACATTTACATTGAAATAAATAACAAATTTGTAGCAGTCAAAAGCAACTACCTGGTGAGCTAGTTACGATCCCTCCTGGACACTGTATACGTTTACTAATTAGCGCCAGCATAGAAATAAGAAAAATTAACATCCACTCGGTTGCGGTTTGGATTTATTTTTAATTTGGGTTGTATAGGTTTATCTATATGGGATCTCTCTATAGATCCTAAGGGGATGAGCCCTCCTTTTTGACATTGTACAGTTTCCTATCGCTATTCCAAACTTTCGGTGGATCCCATGAACGATAAGAACACTTGCAGATTTTAGCGGATGTACACGTAATATGGTGCAATATGTGCTGTGGTTCATTGAGTAACTCTGTTGCTGCAAATGATGCTTCGGTAAGTCTGATATTGGATTTCTTGCCTAAGTTGATACTTTTCCTCGTAAGAATTATATTTATGCATTTAAAAATATGATCTTGCTATTTATTCAATAGAAAATATAGAAGTCGGATGTTACCGAGACGTCAACAGATAAATACGAATTACGTTGTGAAATAAGACTTTTTCGTTGATATATTATTGACATATAAACAAAGTATTTATTGCAATCTTTTCTAGAGTATTTCAGTCAATATTTCAATAAGAAACTCTCTTGTATTTCATGCGACTGTACACAAAACTAGAAATAAATAAAACGGGCGTAAAATATTAAACATGATATTAAAAAACGCATTTCATCATAATTCACTTACGTATCAATTATGACAAAGACAATTTTGAATGTGCAACTGATTAAATTGTAAAATTAATATTTAGTTAGGAGCATCAAATTTTAACGAACATGTAACCCCGCCGCGGTTATCATACTAAAGGTCAACATAGTTCCAGTAATATGAAGTAACGCTAGGTCTAATAGCGTTAGGGTTCAAAGATAGTTCGAAATGAGGTACTGGCCGTTGTAAACATAAATACTGTGACGTTATTTTTCGATTCTTGGAGTCGCCACCCTGCTCAGAAGCTACTATCTCGGATTGATTCGCAAAGTTCCGCCAATGCTCCCGAAAGATTCGTTGTTGCTGAGTTGAGGTCGAGGTGTTCGAATCTGCCGTAGAGAAACAGCCTCGACGTACCGAGTTGTCCGGCAAAGGACAGTACCCGACGGAGACGTCTCCACGGACCGGCGAAATACCAGCGTCCTGCTGGACAGAGACAGAGGGTCGTAGACCGAACGGAGATATAGTTTTGATATGGTTAAGGGTAGGCGAGGAACCCCCTGAGCCGGTTAAGGAGCTCATGACCAGCTGTCGGCCGATGCCCTGGGGAAGCGGCTGTGAAGGATCTCCAAAAGTTACGTACCGATTCGCTAAGGAACGCTCTCGATTTGGTTTAAAGGGACGACTCGAGGGAAAGGATAAGAGTTATCAACTATAAGGATTTCGACCAATCCGAACGATTCTCAAATTTGGCTACTGTTGAAGCAGTTGGTCTTGCTACACCGATCGAGGTGTCACCAGCTGGCTCGCGCTCCCGTGCTATCTGCTGATAGTTTTTCCTACCTGTGTTTCGATGCGGTATGGAAGATTCTCGCCTGTGTAATTATCGCGCTGCTCTCGCGATGTCCAGGAAATTCTATGGATTTTTTAAGTGTACTCGGGATCCTTTGAGATGGTTTCTTAGTGGGCATTTTGGATATCAATGTGGGTTTGCCAAGTATATGTGTATACAGAGGAGCAAGATGGTTACTTCCCTGAGAGGGAAACACGCGGTTCAATAATTTGCAATGCAAATGCTTGAAACAATTAATTGGCCATTGCGTTATTATAGGTCCTGGATCAATGCCGATGGATAATGAACATTTAATGGAAAATGCACAATTTATTACTGAAAACTATACTATGCAATGTTCAATTCTTGCCATCCTATTCTGGACTGATTCTTATTCGTATGCCCAATTCTCACACGCGCACTCATCGCATATCCTGTTGCTCTTCTCTTTCTCAGCTTTATTCACGCCTTCGATCCTGCATCTATCACACACATGCTTCATTCACTCCCCGAAGTCATTGGTCGTTGTTTCATATCCGCCTCTACATTAGTTTGATATTTTCTGATTCTCGGATACGAACAGATCGGGTTCAGTGAGGTGGGCAATTCTGGAATGCGATTTTATCTTTTTGTTCCTTATATAGAAATATTGTGTTTATTATGTTTTTATCATTGCGAAAAAAGGAACGAAGTTCATGTGTGTGATTATTTGATTTCAGATTTTTTGTGACGTCTGTAAGTATTACAGTTTCATACGCATTAGGAATTTAAGTTTTACTGTAAATTTTAACCGCATAGGTTAGAAACTAGCATTGTCAAAGAAATTTAGCGTGAGACTCTACCGAGTAAGTATCTTGATAAGTTTGACATACGTTTTTGTTGTTAAAGAAAATTTTCAATCAATTATTGAATCGATTGGTTTACAATTTTAAGGAAACATCAGCATCAGTCTTAGCTAGAGTTTCGACATGTCCTCAAATTTCATAATGAAATTCTTATTAAAGTTTAATAATAATAAGAATGAACACAACTCATTTTTTTTCAAGATGATAAATGTATAAGATACAAACGTAGTTCATGCGTTGAGTCACAGATTTAATTATTATGAGGATGATTCCAAGATTATTCATAACGATTTGCAGTAAAATAATAAACACCAACAAAAAACAGGTCGGAGTTATCTGCAAGATAGCAGGCACTTGTGACCAGTAATTGAAATTTGCTATAAAGTTAATGTTTGAAAGAAATTTTTTAAAATCTCAGTTAAGATTTTTGCTTATAAAACGTTAAGAGAGTTTTGAAATTTTTTTGGGTTATCCATCACTCTCCAATGTCTACAGTAGAAAATGGAAATGTATAATGACGGATGTGAAGGAGAAAATAAACTCCAGAAAAGACGATGGCTCGCAAGAGTTTGCAAAATCTCTATTCCAGTTCTATGAAAGGAAGGATGAGATTTCTACGACACTATACCAAGGGGTAGTAAGCTAATCGCTGCAGAGTATCAGAATGGTTTTACAGGCTGTTCGCGATGGAGAGAGCGGAGAAAGCACCGCGCCAAAGAAAGTCCTAGACTAAGAGCAAAGCTCCCGCAATTTAAAATGGCGCCCCTGGAAATAACGTCTACTTCAAGGAATGAGCATAGATAGCGATAGTGATAGGGATAGTAAAGCAAGGAGAGAAGATGAAGCAGACGAGAGAATTAAAGAAAATGAGAAAAATAAAGAAGAATCGGAGGAAGGAAGTATAGATAGCAGCAAAACGGGTAATGTAAACGTAGCCAGAGAAGAAGATAAAGCTTGATACTGACTTTTCTAGTCTGAAATTGTTAACCACGGTCTCTGGATACTTGTATCTGGGAGTTATGTAAATTACGTGCGAGATTTCACTGCAATAAGTAAAATATCTAGGAGGACAAGGATTCTCAAGTACATTCCTAGCAAACAAGGATTTTTAAATATTTTATTTTCTCCTTTTTTTTTTTAAACGAATCTTTATATTCCCCTTGCTTGTAAAACGTTGATTATAATCAACGATTCTTTCAGATACTTTTTTCTCTGTCTTAGGTAATCGACAGCGTGTATATAAGCGTTCATACGTACACGACCGAAAATATCTCTATCCAAATTTCTAAAGGAGCTGCTCGATCGATCAACTTGAAATTGCACGAGGAATTAAGTTTCGCATGTAGATCCCACAGTAATATGTAGTTCCAGATTCTGTGTGAACAAAATTCTTAGTGAACTGCTTAACCGCATGGGTTGAACTTTGTAGAAAGTATCATCAATTCAAAGAGTCGTGCTTCTCGGGAAACGTGTTTGACCTGATATTTACGGTTTCTCGTTACAATGCTGCACCAATTCACGGGTAGATATTTTACTGCGGTAGACTGATTGCACTAAATATCAGATAAACTGCGGTGGATTTTTGTCCTGTGACTATTGCCTCAGAAGGGTGATTTAACGAAGCTGTTAATCCCTAGGGTGTCCTAGTACGGAGTGCAATCCCGATAACATTGTCTCACAATGAAGACCCTAAGGGAGGCAGTAGCTTCGCCCATAAATAAGCCGATATAAGTTTCGAGGTTTATGGCTGAGTAGCCGGTATCTCGAATGGCAAGTTACCCTGCCAAAGTCCCAATGAGACGATATATCGGCCCACGACATCACGATCAAGATAACTAACGGAAATCCATACAAAGTTATTCTTCTCTCCGGTCTCTCATGCCTTATCATTTTCTCCCTTCACCCCCTTCACTGCTCATTCACTCAATCCCCACCTTATATTCGCATAGTTCGAGATTCCCGAGGGAACGTGCATCTTTCGCACACTTTGCACAAAAACGACTTGCTCTATCGCCGATTGGCTATGGGCCATGCTGATCCCTTATCGCAAAAATATGAAGCATTTGCAAAATTCTATCAGCATGAAAAATTTATGGGCGTTGAAAAGTTCGCGCTACCTTTTGATAGCCTTTGGGGATCGATGTATTGACTTTAAGAAAATTTATGTGCTTATTTGCGTTATCAAGAAGAGCTGTGTATCAATAACTTTGAGTAGTAAGAAACGTCCAAAGGAGACAAGGACCCACAAATATCTTTGGTATTTAACTTTAAAGGAGAATTTTTATAGTGGTTTAATTCGACGTCAATATATTTATTTATTTCACTTGTAGAGTATGCGGCTTGGAAAATTTAAAAAATATATACACAAAAAAGGCACAAAATTATTTATAATATGCAAATTTGACAAAATTATTATTGACGTAAAAAGTTAATGTTGATTTTTTTATTTGTGAAAGCTTTTATGGCTGTATGGAGGACGTGCTTTATAAGAGATGTAAATTTCCTCGTCTACCAAAAAATAATTTTGCAGTAGCATGAGCTTTTTTTCAAAGAATTATTCGCGTAATATTGATACTCATGTATGTATAACTATTATAGTTATTAAAATATCCTATCATTATGAGATTCTATCTGTTATAGTTTGGTTTTTAGGTCAAACTATTCGTAGCGTGAACCCCAGGCCCGGGATTCGGATTTTCGAATGATAT
>JASANN010000604.1:40903-165020 GCA_031762395.1 Calameuta pygmaea
TAGCCTGGGTACTGTTGCGCACTACTTGCTGAATGAGTCAGGGAGACGTGTTTCACAATATGGCATATGCCATAACATATCAAATAATGAAGTTTACCATACACAGATTGTATATTACTTATATAAACAACTTCCATTCCTAAGTACTTTCTGCATTAATATTCACACGTCCATTTAATTTCATTAAAAATGATACAATGTAAACAAATTTATATTTTCATAATCTGCATTGTATTGCATTCACCTGTTGTCATTTTTAATTACGCAATTTTTTTTCATATAAATTTTATATTGCATCTTTAGCAAAAGGGAATAACGTGATGCTTGCTTGCTATGCATAGTAGTGGAGTTATTGTAATAATTTAATAGATCGTGATAGTGTTTAGCGAAGCGGCTAAGGAATGCAATATTGCAAGTAAAGAAGGGTATGTGTATGCTGTTGATGGTGAGTTGAATGGGTAACGGTAGGATAGGAAGAAGCGCCTTTCAAAGGAGAACAACGATCACAATGTGGAGCAGAAAGATTTTTTGCATGTTAAATGGGAGTTTTCAGATGCGATTGTGCTAATGATTCTTCTAAGAAATAGAAGTTGAATTATTATCGGAGTTTCTCATTTCACTGTCTGCGAGCTTGTTATTTTCGATATCGCGGCCATTTTCTCAACCCCGTAAAGAAAAGTCACGCTAAACAGTTCCGCCTGGAAAAGTAACGAGACACTTTGGCAATGCGCTAAGGGGCAAAGTTTTAATTTCTTTCAGCTTCACTCCCTTATGCGAATATATAGCCATTATGAATCCCCTATGAGGTAACTTTTTGTGCTGGCGGCTGTTTATAAGCAGTCTGTATAATGACGTTGACGATAAGAACTTTTTTTCTTTCTTACGAGATTTATCTTCTGTGTACGTTTCATTCGGTCGACAGTACGATTATGTTTGTTCGTAGGGATTTCGATAGCCCAAAACTTTTGTAAATTATATAATCCAGAATCGAAAATATTCTGGTACAATTATCGTATACCTAGGATTCTTGTATATAATCATTAGTTAATTCTTTTACTTATTTTATATAATATCAACTTTTGCCATACATCTTTAATGTATGTTTGCTAGAAATATTTGAGCTCTGATGAAATAATCATGTTCATTTTAAAACATAAATAACAAATTGCATATTAGGGGCATAAAAATGTATCACATAGAAAACAGAGGTATGAAGCTCCAACCAAACCTAGTTTAGTTCCTAAGTGTTTTAGTTGAACAATTTCATGGTGTATTGTTCTGAAAATTCAAAATTGTTTAACGACCTGCTGATCAATTACGTTAAGAGGGAATGAAACATGCTATTTGATTGGATGAGTCATGACGCAGATAAGACTGAAATTGAGGAAACTTCGTACCCAAAAGTCTCCTGACAGAAAGTTCTAGTAATTTATTTATTACCAAAAATTGAAGCCTTTCGAAAAAATGACTATCTCCGCGGAGTCGAATTTTTAATTATTTCTTATAAAATATGTAAAATATAACTAAATCTTGGAAATGATAGTCTACGGATCTGTCATGGAAACTGCACAAAACCTTTGTCATTTCCTATCCAAAATTTATCGCACTGCTGCGCAGAAGTGCAATGAAATTTTTTTTGTTAGCAACTAGCCCGTGACAAAATTTGGTGTATACATATGTCATGCCTTTTTCGAGATAAGATACTCAAGATGGTTGTCACACCTTTCCAATCTTCTTAAGTGGTTTTCAGTGTAGCTACTATTTTATCAGTTACAAAATATATGTTAAAACTATATATACTAGTGTAACGGTATTGTAATTTTTTATGCTACCTTAACGTATTTTGTCTCGAATCAGAAAGTCAGTCTAGCATACACTGTACTAAACGCAGCACACAGTACATAATGGATTTCTTTGTATTTCTATGGCACGAGATGACAGCGCGCTTTTCCCAAAAGCTGCCAACACAACAAACGATTAAGGGGGGACTTCGTTCGTCAGGAACGATACTTTATGATGGTGGTTTTACGATCGCACGAAGGAACCTTGAATTTAACCTTGTGCAACATACTGAACAAGATCCGTTTTCCACGAAGTGCCTTACTTTTACAGCTTTCTCCTACCATCCCTTGCTCGCTAGCTATTTTCCGGCCCTTGAAGAGTACACCGAACTCGTAAGCACGAGAAGTCCTCTTCCGGCGGTATTGAAGTCTTGTTTGCTTATTACAAGCGACCGTAGCGGCTTCACTGCAACTAACAGGAATCTTACTGTCCCTTAATGCTTCTGGTTTTATATTCTTTTAATAAACTTCCTTCGTGGAATTATAAAGTTTAATACGAAAAAATGTATATTTTTTTTTATTTCTATAGTCGGCCTACAAGTTCGATGTGTCTTTTTTGACAGACCGAAAAATATGAAATCTCTAGGCAGATACATATGTGACTATATCGAATATTTGTTAAAAAGTATACATAGGCATAATTTTGCACTAAATATATTTTATTCATCATATATTTATGTTATCCTATAGAAAGCCGTGTGTGTTTTGCTAAGGATTGCATTGCTTGCGAAATATAAAAAAATTACTTTGAACTCATTGATCGACTATACGTCTGAAAGGTAATTTTAATTGTGGCGCCACGCAAGGACCGTCAGCGGCGATTAGAATTACGAAATCCAAGCGTATAACGAAGTTTGTTATTTCCTATCCTTTGTATAGCAGCCACTATTTACACACTTACAAGTGTGTTGTTATTCCCTCGTATTCGAACGTAAAAACAATACACTTGTGTGCAAAATGTGACTGCCGTAGAAAGGATAGGGAATAACAAGCTTTACTAGACACTTGAATCTGTAGTGTGATAAGCTTGAGTTTATATACATTTTTTTTTATTTATTTACGTCGTAAGCACCATATGCTTTTCCGCCATGCACGCAAATAGCTGATGCAAATGGCGAGCTGCATACTGGACTAGCAGTTGACAAAAGATCTGAGTTCGCCCGAAACTCGCTGCGATGGCTGCGCTATTCGAATTACCTTTCAAGTGGACGAATGTCAACACGGTTTGCTACAGCGAACTGCATACTAAAAATAATTTTTATTTATTCTTCGAAACGTATTCGATACAGTATTTTTTGTCGTTTGGCAAAGTCATGCTAAACATTCATAAAATTCGTACACATTCATACGTGTATATTATATATATAGATTTTCTAGTAAAGCTTTACTAGCGAGTTGTACGTTTCCAGGAACATATTCTGGCTCCCGGAATGCTCTTTCGCTTTCATAAGGCAATATTAAGAGGTAGAAAAATCGTAAAGATTGACTAGAAACCTTAACCAGAGAGACTCAAGTAGGCAAAATTTATTCCAAAGGGAATTGCAATGTGTAGTAACAGCCTTTGGAGATTAAACCTATTTGAGGACAATCCATTTTATTTTTTAACCGATTATGATTTTTATTATGTTCGCGAACAATTTTTCGTTAAAAAACTGCATTCCGCATAAAATTTTATTTGCTTTCTGTTGTTTACTGTCTTTTTTTTTCCACTTCCATGGGAGAATCCGATGAAATTCTCGACGGTCGACGTGCTTATATTTGTATTTGACTATTATGAACGCATGGATATACTTCGTGTTGTACACTTTTCATGAACTAAAAATTTCATTGAGTTTCAATGGAAGGGAGATGATGTGAATATTAAAAAATTGTTATAAAATAATTATCGGCTGTTTATTAATTAATATTCTGTTTTCGAGTGGTCCTCGGACTTAACAAAAATACAAAAGGAGTTTAAGCGGCATTTTTAAAAGTCAAGCTGGAATTAAATCCTCCTCAGTATAAAACTAAATTCTACAGTTCTTTATAAATACATATATGATATTAACATCTAAAAAAATAAAATGACTCAAGGAACATATAGAAAGCATTGGTGCTTTTTATGAAAGGTATTTGTTGCCTATAACCAGTATCAATTCCACTTCACAGAGTTCATTTATATTTCTACGTCTCCTGGGAAAACCATCAGCATGAAAAAGAAAATGGTCGTAAGCATCATAACGAGTTCGTTTACTCGCCATCCCTTTGCGATTAATTATAGAAGACTGCTTAATTACTCTTGGAATATATAGCAATGGTCGTTTTGGCGACTGTTAGAGCTTATAGCGGTGATTTAGTAAATCGTAACGCTCCTAATTGTAACATCGTAACATAATAGCAATAAGCAGAAAAGCGAAAAGTCGTGATTATTGTTTGATTTGGCACTAACTTTTATGACTACTGAGAGATTTTATTACACGAGGAAACTGGACGAATTACGAATCCCACAAGTTCTTCCTTTGAGTACAGTAATAATTTCCACTTACACCCTTTACGACTACATGCATATATAGTTCTGTAAAAGCGTAATTCACCAGAGGCAAACCTTTTAACATAAAAAGCTCTACGCGGAGTTACCCATTCAATTGCATAGATTTATTTTTATCAGAATTGCGGTCCATACACAACAAATATGTGTAAGAGCCATTAGCAGCTCTAACCAGTACCACTTAGGCAATGATGAAATCATCACTACCTAATTTCACTCATGCCTATTAATACTAATAAGATTAATATTGATTTCCCAGCTAAAATTTTCAAATGTAAATCGCGCCCAACCAATCATCAGTCCGTTTACGTTTAATTAATCAATAAATTAAATTACATCTAGAGTACACGAAGTCAGACAAAGTCAAAGAAAATTAATATATTAATTTTTCGATTGTAATTAATGAAGCGAGAATAAACTTGCTAATGAGAAGAGTAATTAAAAAATGGATGTGCGCTTCTACAAAGAATCGTGAAACATCGGTGAAGGGGCAGGAGGGGGAGAGAGATTTAACCCTCCAGGTCAAAGATAATTTTCTTTAAACTACAGAACAAGATCATTACGATATAAATGCTGTATGTAAACAGTGTTTAGTATGTGCATAGCAAGTTTTATGTGCTTTAGCTTTAAACAAAGGAAATTAGCAACGCGAAAAGCAGGTTCAGCCAATCTGACAGTTCTCCAGTTAGAACCGTCTGCTTATACTGACAAACAGACAGGCCGAATCTTTACTCAGCTAAGTGCCGAAAGCGATGGAGGGAATCTTCTGCAGCGAGAAAAGATAAGATTTTCTTTTGTTCTCCTTTCATTGGTTTATATGCTCCTCCACCGTTCCATCGTCCCGAACTCATCCTCATTCTACGGGTTTCCCATAATATCGAACAAGGCTAACAATAAGCCAGTAGAATTATCAAGGAGGAAGAGGAGCAGTGTTGATTCTGGCAAGACGGAGAGCATTACGGTACAAGGTGTACATTTCCGGAATGGAGGCCGGGAGTCAGCTTGGAAAAGCAGAAGCAACGTTTCCTCCGGAAGAAGCCAAGCAATTTGTAGTTGGCGGCAACGTTACCAAGCAAGAGACGAACGCTCTCTTACTACCGAGAATGGCGAACGTTCCTACGTTTCTGTCGCTTTAATGAAAACCGTTACGACGAATTCCACGATGCTCCTACGTAGCTTCTACGTTGCACGTGGGATCGCCAAAGAAAGGGATGTACAGGGCATACTTAGGATACTGCTATCTAGGAAGATGCTCACTGGACTATCCGTTTACTTCTTTAGGATACTTCCTGTTCTTGTATAAGACTAAAGATATGAATGCACCAAGAATTATTGGAAAAATATTATCGCTATTTTATACTCAAAGAATACTAGAAATACGTAAATTTATTTCGCGTAACTCAAGCAGAAAATCGTCAATGAAAAACCGTATGCTAGACTTTTCTAAAAATTTACCAGACTTTTTTAAATATTCTGCTGTCTAGCCCTACAATCATTGAAGACCTAGCTTAACATATACGGGCCTAGTTTGAGTCTAGACAGACCACGTATTTATGAAAGAAAAATTCTACTAGGCTACATAGCCTTTCTAGGTAAAATAGGAAAGGAGCCTTCGAAAAAATGGCAGCCAAGCGTATGGAGCATTAAAGCCGTGCTTCCATCATGAAACAAAGGCTCGTATATAGCATGTACGTTGGCCATGGAGGCATAAAGCTCGAGTAATGCGAATCCTAAACTGTCGTGGAACAAGCCGTCTGTGCCTAAAGGCACCCGGCAGCAGTAGAAGCTGCAAAAGGAGTGGAAGCTGTAGAAGCAGCAGCAAAGCAGGCAGGGGAAGACGAGAATTCTGCCTGGGACAGTAAAGAGGAGAAACATACACGTATGCTGTATGTCGTGAGCTTCCTGGGGTTTGTACCAACGAGCGTCTACGTGGACCCGATGAGAAAAGCGTCCGGCTATAGGATCTGAGACATTGCCCGAAGCAGATCTTGAGGATGAAATGGTAAGAGGTTCCGCACCCATGAGTAAAAAGTTGAAAGGCTCTTTTTGAATAAAGCAATTTTCTGCTTTTCAATTTCTTCGATAATGCATGCGAAATAAATAATCGCATTGCACTGTATTACTTGGTACGCGTCAAGGGAAGAACCGAGGGGACTAAACGAAAGTCTCGTTCCAGAACATGAGCACAAATCGAAAACTGCGGAAAACTCATGTAGGAAATATCTAGCTGAAATTAGAAATGGGAAAAACGTATTTATTCGTTCCCGTAAACTCATTTTTTGCGATGCAAATTTAATATCGGGATGGTATATAAACAAAGTTGAAAAACTACGTCAAAGTAGTTTGGAAATCAACAATACGGGATTCGATAGATATAAGCAATAAGAATATCGCAGTGACGCGCGAAATTATAACGTAGTCACGTTTTAGATGATACAAATTCTTAAGAAAAAGTTCGAAAGAATCAGGAAAGTAGACCCAGGTGTCAGAATGAAGTGGTTCTATCGGAATTCAAATAGGATTAAAGGGGAATTCCATTTCCATCGTGTTGAATATGTCAAATCCCGGATGATATTCAGTGAAAAGTGGACAGGATATTTTATTAGGACGTAAAGGAGACGAAGGGGACGGTTGCTTTTCAAAAATGAATTTCTTTCCACAAGGACAAGCCCCGTTCTGTTGCGGGACATGCGTATACATATATACATCCACTACATGAGCAATCATACATAGATACCCACATGTGAAATCCATCCTTGCCTATTTTTATACCTTGCTTGCTCACTCTCTCAATCACCGCGACAACGTTCCTAACGTGCAGTCAGCTTTGTTCGGCCTTTTTTTCACTGTGAAATACAGTTTTCGCATTCCGACTACGGAAAAGAGATTTCCGAGGTGCACCGTACCGTGAAGTAATACCTGAGCTCGGCTTGTCAATTCACTGATATGGTGACAGTATTTTTCAATCGATTCGCAGTTGAACGGCCCAGCACGCAACTCTTAATGTCCCTAGGTGAAAAAAAATATATATATAACTATGCAGTTCATCCACCATTTTATCCACACGTGTACCGCATATGAATCGTATTTAAAATATACATTAATTAAGGATCCTCCGGATCAAGACCAGCCATCTTGAATCATAACGTCACAAACGGGAAAACCTAACTTTCACATCAATTTTTGGAAATTTTTGACAAATTTATTTCCTTATGCACGTCGGCTATTATGTATACTCCGTTTAGGCATTCTGAACGTATACATATGTAACCTTGATAATACAATGAAAAAAAAGGGTTGTATGTTCTTATCTGAATTTTGCCATGCGTCTCGCACATACTCACTAGTTTATGAAACGTGTGCCATATTTTTGGGACTATAACGGAGCATAGATTTCGGCGGGCGGACGGAAAACACAAAATACGGTTCACATTATTTGACGCTATTTTTTATACTTCAAGATATCAGTATATTCTAATAGATACCGGCACACAATAATTTGATTATTCATTAAATAGAAAAGGCCCTTTTGTGTTCTCGGCACACTGTTGGATACACTCCAAGTCATTGGAAGCTACAGTAATAACATCCTCTATTGTTATGACTCACTTTCTATTTTCCCCATATCCATGTCCCGGAATCAACTAGCTAACCAGTGAGGAAGAATGACTATGGCCCAAACATTCGTCTTTATGATACGGCCCTGTGATTTCTATATTATCGACCGATATTGATAAGTTCAAACTTCTACCTCATGATAACGCGTATATAATAGTCAAACTTTTGATCTGGTTCTGGCAGAACTTTAAATAAACTTACTTGCATATAAATATGACCTGAATTATATTGGAATTGTGTACAAGAAAAAAGTTAACTATGATTCTATGACTAACTTTTGTAGAAACTAAAAATCAGAAGGTTATGTTATCATATAGTCAGTCTATCCATGTTGACTATGCTTTGACAGTTCGGAAAGAATACAATTCTTAGGAAATCGCACATGGTTCAATATCAAATACTCGTTGCACAATAGACAAGTGCATTGTATTACACTGAAATATGTATAGCCAGTCCGCGAGTCCAATGTGTTTAGACAATTCGCAAAAAGTGCAATTCTGAACAACTCAAACGTGGATTTTTATAAAGTTCTCGAAATATGTGCTAAAATAGAAAAATAAAATACAATTCATTGCAAAACCATGCACGTGCATACTTTGTATGAAAATTCTATGGAGAGCCACGTGCAGCTTTCTTAGACACTTCGTTCTTTTCGATCTGTTAAAAAAAACCAGATCGAACTGGCGGAGCGACTACATATTTTATTTTTCTCCTTTAGCATATATTCCCGGCATTTTATTGAAAGTCACGCGTGGTGTGCTAAGGATTGCAGTCTTTGCAAAATATCAAGAAAATACATTAAACTAGTACATACATCCTCGAAAGGATGAAAAATCACTCGACGTACTTAACATAGCGATTTTGGCATGTACATTTAATCCTGGGCGAAAAGTACTCCCTGTACTTTTTCTGTACCTATAAATCTTTGTCCCTGTGATAAAAATGTAGTTAATCATTTTCAAAAGTCTTCTTGCTAGCGCTTTTGATTTTCTGATATATCTCTTCGCGGATTTTAAGCTTCCACCTTCTGTAGAAACCTCACTTCTTGATATTATTTTTTTAATTTTTCTAAGGGATTGTAATCCTATATTTTAATGCCTACAGGGAATTAGGTGCAGAATATTCTGTATTTACAGTATGTAACGGAGTAGATACAACGTTCGAAGTTTTTTCTTGACGTTTATTAGTATTTTGTTTTGCCTTGTGAGTTTGTCGGATAAGAATATGAGTTGACGAAATCCTAAAAAAATAACGTCAAAAAACGTATTTCATACTAAATGTACTTTCGATATCGGTATATCCAAATCACTTTAACATCACAATTTTCAAATTATCGTTAATCTTGACAGAGGTTTCGTATATTTTAACAATTACGTGATTCAAGCACATCGTGTGGGGATAGATGTCTTCGATCATTTTCAATCGAATTATACAAAAATGAACAAAATCGTCTTATGTCATAATTAGTGTCCCTAAGCCTCCGGAAACACTAATAAACATTTCATTGTGATCTTTAGGGGGCCTGTCAAAGTCAGTAAGTATGTAAGTAAGTAGCGCCTTTACTATTATAAATTATTACAGCAGTCCAATCAATATTTAACCCTTTCGTGTCTGGTGGGCAATACATATATGTATGTGCCAGTAAATTCGAAAATCTATAACTTCTACTTCTAATGAGAAGATTCATGGAGAGATTCCTTATTAAAGTATAAAATCTGCAATATGGATTGAAGAAAAGATTTGAATGTGCAGATTCGTCGGTCAGATTGACCGAAAAATTTAGTGGACGTCCGTTATTAAAAGCTTTATTAAATATATCCCCAAATCCGTGGTATAACTGGACAAATTTGAATCACTTAAATTTCGAGATATTCTATGTCTCCAGCATTGAAGATTTATCATGCACTCAAGCATGAAAAACATGGAAAACTTTGAGACAAATATTGTACAGTGTAAACTATTATTTAAAGAATATTATTTAAAACAATATTATTCTGCTGAAAACAAGAAAACTTCATGTAAACTAGAAAAGCGTTAATCAGTCCTTATCGAAGCTAAGCACAAACTATATTAATCGACTGCTTGAGGTTAGGTTATCGGTGCACGTGCTTAATCGATCAAAATGTGCCTTCCCGCCTTATCATTTACGCAAGAAATAACCATAAAGAAAAATGACTCCAATACCTATTTATCTAAACAAGCTCTTCTTTGCAACGTGAGGTCAAAGATTAAAACATCTAAACAAAAGGGTTTTCGATCCTATTTCATATTTAACCCTCAACCCCTATTCGGGAGTGCGAAATGCTCCAGAAGTTCATTTTTCAGGTGAGCACTGAAATATGGACAGGATGAAAGGATTAAGGGTAAATCCGTTTCCAACTATTTCTACAACGACATCCTATAGTCTCGTAATTTTTTTTTCTTGATTCTAAAATTAAGTTAAATACAATATCTCAGTTGTATACCATAAGATTCCATCCGTCGACGATTTAACACTATAATAGTTAAGAACAAGACAAATGGCTTTTTCTTTACAAATATACTTGTATCTTCAATAAGTTATATAGTAGTTTTTTTATCGTATCGGTATATGAAGTGTCGACGATATTTTCCTAATAGAGAAATTATGTTTAGTGTTTATCTTCAAGTTTTCATTTATCTAAATATAAATCCATAAATATTTTCCGAAGTCTGTCATTTTGTTTTAGTGATTTCCAACTACACTCGTCTTTATTTTTCTACACTTTTTGGAAACATTGGTCACTGACTAGGTGATTCCTATCTCAATTCTTAGTTTGTTATCTTGTCTTTCAATGGACAACTTTGCTGGCCTATAGAGTTGGTCGTAGCATAATATACCTTATGGAATATTCTATCAGCGAATTGGACAGCGAAACTGTCATTAGAGACCTGCAGTGACACTGTTACAGAATACGTAAACATTCGGAACTACAATACCAAACACTTGGGTCGAGAACTATGCTGAGGAAATTCAAACACAGTAAATTATGTGTTAAACATGAGACTGACGTGTCACAATAATAATGTTCTAATATTCCTCATTTTACCCTTCGATTCAAAACTACTCTATGATTTAAAAAATAAAACTTACTTCAAATGAAAAAATTCCTAATTATAAGGTAAACAAGTAGAAACATTCAAAATTTAATGTAATTATTTCTTCGTTTGTATAGGCAGTAAGATATGCCTACGCATTGTGGGCTGTAATATTATGGCGGGTACGTCGTAATCCTTTCGGAGTGTATGTATGCACACATGTGTTACTTTGGAATTACATTCATGACTACGCATGAGATGGGGTTCTCGAATATCCATATTTAAAGCCTAGATAGGAGTATGCATACTTTACGCGTTTATAGCTCTAGAAAAAAAAAGTGGTCGAGGTGACTATAAAAATTATAAAGCATGCTAGACTAATTTCAAGTGTTCCACAACTTAATGAAAGTTTGTCCGAGGATATATGTATAATAAGAATGAGTTTGTACTATTTATATACACAAGAACAATTAGGATGATGAACCTCGTAAATTTGTTGAAATGTTACTCATGTCTTCTTCCTACCCCTTTACGTTCGACGCTCAAATAACATCCACGCCTTGTCTAGTACGAAGACCCTCATAAAGGAGAATAATAATTTGCTCGCCGAAATTTTCATCACAGTTTTCATCGAGCGCCCAGTTTACCGTTGGTCCCTTAGCCATAGCGGCGAAAAATGAGAATTTTTATGAAAAACTGACGACGTCGTTCAGGCGGATTTTCTTTTCCGTTATCGCAACTGGATATTATTCACGTGTAGGGTTTTATATACGTACATACATTAGTTAGGGATAACTGAAAATAAAACGAGTGGTGTTGAAAATAGATAATTTTGACATTATTTATCGTTGTCCCCTAATGATAGTGAAATATAAGGGCGGAGAACACAATGCACAAATTATTTTAATATACAATTGTTTTGGCTACAAGAACCTCGGTTGATACACCACTTCGTTAAATTTCTTTTGATTGATTATTGAATAATCATTTTGCTGCTCAGGTGTGCTATAATTTTTTTATTTTGGCCTGCCCCATGCTCCATCGTGGGCCGCCTACACCTGTCCTTTTTTGCATTTTGAAATAATTCCTTTTTCATCATTGTAAATACAAACTGATAATGTTACATATGTTTCTTTAGTAATTTTTTAATCTACAACCCAACAGCATAATCTGTTTTTTTTTTAAATAAAGCTTTTTTTCTTATTTGCGACTCGTCCCCCTCCTTTACAAAAAAATGTTCGCATCATATTTTATCATATTTTTAACAAAATGTTCCCAGGATCTTCAGGGGACTCCGTTTCGCTTGGATGTTAACGGGTGAAATTTTCAAAGCCTTTTCTATGCAACTATGTAATATTATTTTTGTTAATGAAAGCAGATTATAATATTTATGAATAGACAATTAATTTTAGAAATGGAAAGTCAATCCTTGAAGATAGCTAAAACCCCATGATAGGAGGCTCAAAAATGCATCCCTAATTCTGAATTTTAAATCAGGTGCGTGACAAAATTAGCAGTCCGAATACGTCTCTGCGATACGTTCTAACACTGTGTATACTATGCCCTATACTCTGCATAATGTATACACGACATCCCTTAATTTATTCCATATCGTGTTAATTCCCAGCAACCATCTCATGCCGTAGGAAAGAGCAGCAGGCGCCCCTGAAATTACTCCCATGAAAGTAGGCCAGTGAATTCTAACCCTTAGTTACTTACGAGCAAGTCTCTTGAACGTCTTCACAAATTCTAGTCAGCTCATCGCAGGGACAGTATATCTACGAAAGGTCCCATTTTCAAAATTTATTCTAATGCTTAAATTACCTTGCGGGCACATAAGCAATAAATAAATATTCTTTCAAGGAAGAGGACATTTTCTACACTAAAATCCTAAAAAAAAAAATAGGTCTTACAGTTAGTATTATAAAATTTTTAAAAATGAATGAGGTAAACAGAGTTTCGCGCGTCTCGCTCGCCACACATGAGATACACGTGAAAAATGTAATCTTATGTTGATTTTGCACCCATCCAAAAATACTTACCCGAAGCTAAATAAACGTTAAAGAAATCATACCAGCAAACGAATTTCCACGTTCCAATTCCCGTATACTATACACTGCCATCGGAAAGTTTTCTGACAGGATATAAGGTGGCAAAATTGAAGTAAAATGCATAAACCTTTCAGGTATGTTTTGGGTTCTACATTGCACAGAGGGATAAGGTATATGTTTTTCTATAGACAAATCAAATACAATTTAGTTGAATGCTGCCCGAGAAAAACCCACGCAAAAGGCTTTCAGTGCAGTTATAGGCCTTGTCCGGACACTTTCCGAAGGCAGTGCATATTCTTTTGCAGACCTGTTTATTTACGTGTGCAGTAATTCTATTTAGTAAAATATCAACATCTTTCGTCGAAAGTTTTAGGTATTAGACACTTTTGTTTTTCAATAGTATAATGATATTCTCACTCGTAAACTTCTTAAAGTTAGTAACATTCTATAACTTGTTTATGGAATCAGTATTATCAGGGACACAAAATTGCGTACACTCCCGGTGCTAATTCAATGTATTTATAATAGTCAACTACGTTTCCCATTAAAAATACTTTTAGCCGGACAATCTTCTATTTCTTCTAAGTTCTTCCGGCTGGCAGCTCAAGCAACTAATAATTATCACAATTTCCTATTACTGAATATTACGTTTTTTATATCTACATTTATGTTATGTAAAAGCATAGATGTCTTGCAAACGGTGCCAGGGCATCAGCATTCATCTCGTGGATCGTATCCCATAATAGTACTATACAATACGGTACAATGCCCATTCAATGGCAATGTCGCGATCCTGTTCAATATGCATCATTCTATCGAAGATTATCAAAGACGACCGGGTATCCAGGTCGCTCGTAGATATCTCGGAGATTATGGCTTTTGCGATTTGACCATAGACTTGTCAGAATTTCTTGAGAGATCAATTGATAATTCTAAACATCTTATTACGAAGAAAAAAAATGCAAAAATTACAGCGTTAATCTTTTATCTTTTTTTTTCTTTTCTACTTTGCTGTGCTTGTAAATTAGTTTCTCAGGTATTTACTCACATTTAAAAATTACTGTCACAACTTATACATGCCAAATTATGCGTATGGGGAATTCATTTTATTGGAGTTTTGAAAGCTCTGATTATTACAGGAATCGAAATTTTGATGACACGTAATTTCCATACTTTTTCAATTCTTCCCGATCTGACTAAAAAAAAAAGCATTCCTCAGTCAAAAATAATTACTGCTCTGGTCTTAATGAATTTTATTTCATTCACCTCAGACAAATCTAGGCCTGGTCGTTCGATAAATAAGTCATGACGAGTCTGATTTCGATCTAGAATTGAAGTAGGACTTATCATTTGACTCGGGAAACCTGTCTGCCTCAACATTTCGTTAGTGCGAATTATGGCAAACAATAGTTTCTGCTCGTATTATTTTAAAAGTAATATTTCGTGAAATTGCGCAATTGTTGTTTACTATTATTACTTTGTTCCCTTTTGAATTCCTAAAAAAATTACAAAGTACCTAAATACTGTCGATATTTATTATCGCTTCTGTGTTTTGATTAGCACTGTGACCTTTCCAAAAAATGAAGTCTACTGCTTGCTTTTTGCATAATGAGCTGGATTTTTCAGAGTCTGGTTGAATCCAGCATCCTGCGTCTACTACTACATGTTTGAGAGATCTTGGTTCGTGGGTAAAAACGAAACTGGACTTGCCATAATTTCCTTGCGTTTTTCCACTGCTGTAAACACTGTGGTTTCTGCTTTGATCTCAACTTGTGATTTGCTTTTCTAAAAGAGTCTCGTTTCGCGTCGAGCTGCGCCAACGCCACAGACCTCACTGAGAACTGCATCCTTTTCACCTTCGTTTACGTAACAAGAAACTGTTAAACATGATGAAAGTTAAAGTAAAAATCAAGTTTTAAACAAAATAAGATTGAAAAGTCTTATCACGTAAATAACCTTTGTTTTCTAATGTGGCGCACTGATCACGACCATGAATGTTTATCGCTAATTTAAAATCAATTGTAAAAGTGAGTAAAAGTCTATTATAACTTATAACTTTTCTCTAAAGCAATTAATTATTTTCTATTATAGCAGTTACGGTTGTCTTTATCATATGAAGAATAACTTATTATCGACATTAAGATCCTAACACTTAAGAATGTTCGTGAAGTTCATAGCCCCATAGAAGCTCATGTAAAGAATCTAGCAAAAAATTCAATATTTTACCGGGCGTGGCGACACTTGGTTTAATACACACAGCAAATACCTTCTACATTGTAACAGAATTCAAATAGCAATATTTTCCTAATTTACTTCCTCGAGCTATTGACACTTTCATACGTTTTATGCATCGAAAAATTATATTGGATTTCTTGTTTTCCTTTCTAATATCCTATATGTAGCATTACGCAATATCATAATATTCGAGAGCTCGAATTTTTTTCCTAGAATAGAGTCAACATATAATAAATCAAAAAAAATATTTGTTCTCCTCTTACGATAACACAGTGTTACATGATAAGAAAAACAATTTTAATTTCGGTTGGTCAACAAAAATAGATGTAACGCCTGAACAGCCAACTATGTCACGTACGAATATTATAACGTCCCATATGAGGGACAGCCTACGTTCAGACAAACTAATATATCGGAGTGCTTTTCGATATATAGGAAAGCCACGATAAAGGAAGCTGCAATGTTTACGAACCGTCGGAAAGTTGAAACTTTCAGACGCAACTCCAACCCGGCAATCCAACTGAATCCGTATGAACAATAGCTGCGAAAGTCTCAAAACTGAACACAATAAAGTTTTTTAAATTACCTAGTATTAAAGGATACAAGAAAATTTCTTATTCTCTGCCTAACCTAAAGAAGAAATGTCATATATTCTCTTTTAATTCCTGCCAATTCTTAACTGATTAATTTGATTTGGAACTGCTTATATTTATAATGTGCTAGACGTACTGTCCACATATTTTACTCCCCGACGAAAAGCTTCCTCTACAATTATATTTGTTAGGATCGTAAATCGTGCAGTCAGCTGATTCACGAGTTCGGTTAGTAACACCACAGTATGAAGAGGTCATGGGAAGGTTAGTCGTCGCGACCCAAGATAACTGCGGGCCCCTGTTGGAGAGCACGATGCACGCCTTGGGATTCGTATTGTAAGACCTTCGGTCATTGAATTGTAACAAATGAGAAGGTGTGCTAATTGATGTGTAATTATTTTGCGAGTCCATAATCGATGACAACGGAATTCTTTCTCCTCAACCCCACGTTACTCTTCACAATTTTTCGTTAGTTGATGTGAGAAAGTCGCATCTGACACTCGGTTTTACAGATTTCAGCCCGTTGAAAGAGACCGAGATATTTTTTGGCTACGCCGCTAAACTTAACCATAGTATGTAACTATTTTTCTTAGTTCCTTTTACTTCTCTTTTGCAGATTATTACCACGTCATAGTTCAAACACGTCTTCTTGGATCAAAGTATATGCTTTGGCGTATAGCATTTAACCCATTTTTTTCGTGCCATCACTATAATAATTTTCTTTGAGAATTACTTATTTATTAATCGGCAATGAATTTCAGCGGTAAAACTAATTAATTCTTCTAGCGACATGTATGAACAATAATATGTCTCGATGCAGAATAATATTTTTCCATTGGTCATTAATATATTGTACTCGCAGAATGCGGTCTATACTGCTCCCATGTGGGTAATAGTTTTACAAAAGCTGACGCAAGTGCTGAAGGGTTAATCATACGAATTGCAGACAAGTTTAAAATCAAAATTTATTGATAACTCATACTCGTCAGGAAAAGCCGGTACGATGATTGTTCGAGTTTAACCGAAGAGCCATCGATAAATCAGTGAGTCTTGTGAGAGAGTGCATAGAGTAGGGGGGGGGGGGGGGAACATTATAGAGTGATAGGGATAGGAAAAGTGTAAAAAGTGAGGAGAATGGAAGGGTTGAAAAATATGGATAAAGAGTGTATGAGGAAAGCAGGACGGGGAACGGTAGAAATGAATAGAAGTCGGAAAAATGAAAACTGCAGGAGTGGCGGCTCGTAAAGGTGAATTACACACTCAATATTATCAGCTTCATTGCATTCTGGCAGGCTGCCTTCCATATGCTCGTATAAATAAGAATATTGAGTCTCTCACACATTCCCCATTTACTTCCTAGTAGCCTGTATACAGAAAAGGGCTCTGTTTTCCAATATTCCTATAAGAATTTCAATAAGGAGCAGGCCATTCTTACTTGGGCCAAAAAGTAACGGGAACAGTTCAATTTGTTCAAGGAATACTCGCAAATTTATTGCGCATAAAACTTATATATTCCGACAAGACATAAATAATTTTAATGCTAAAGTCGAGATAAAATTTCTTCGCATTAAACATTTCTCTGAAGGTTCTCTAGAATTCCGTTTGCCGAATAGCTCTAGTCCTTTTTTTCGTCTTTCGGATAGAGGTTGGAAGGCAGAGTATTTCTGGAGAATCTGAAATTACGTGGCGTCCTGTACTATGGATACGACACTGGCCTCCGTCGTCTCTCTATACGGGCCCTGCACCCTAACTGGGGAAGCAAGCGAGCAATGGAGCGCAATCAAGCGACCGCCGTCAGACGCGAAGAATAAAACAAAAAAGAACTTCGAGCTACCCCTGGTCGGCTTGGTCGGCTTGGATGGCTTGGATGGCTTGGACCGACATCACTCCGACTTCAGTGTGATCTCGTGTGACGTTACACACGAGACCGCATGTAGGACAAAGCAGAATCGCCACTCCCATCTACAGTCCCATTCACTTGCAGCGTTTACTGGGAAGAAATCTTTGGAATTAAAAGACATTAAAAATATTTATATAGCTGTTACACAGCTCGCGAATGTAGACATAATCGCTTGAGAAATTATCAGAGTGTAATTAAGAATAAAAATTCCCAGTGCAGGTTTGAAAAAACTAATTAAGCGAAAAGGGTTTTAATGTCGTTAAATGACATCTTCGGTGCTAATAACTTTTTATATTGTGTTAATATTTTTTCACAAATATTCTTTTCTATGTTCTGCGTTCTGATATTGATCATTTATCAGGAAGAAAATGATAATTTGGTTTTTTCAAATTATGAGAAAACGAGTGCTCGGAGCTAAGTTGCTTATTTAAACAAAATCTATATGAAATTATTATGCATTGTTAATGTATCGTTTGTTCACGATATTCTGCACAACCATTTAAGAATAAGAAAAGTTTGGATGTTTTGGGTGTTTCACTGACTGAGGAATAAAAGCAGAAGCGGGTAAAGTGACGCAAAAAAAATGTAACGTTTTGAAAATGTCTAAGGACATAAGCAGCATCACAAATTGTAATGAAACTCGGTCGTATTTTTATAACGTGCAAACAAAGTCACAGAGCAAGATTTGGCCTCTTGATGAAGATACTCGGCTACAGGTCCAAAAATCTCGAATCGTTACGAAGACTGACTATTGTCGTCTTCGGAAAACGTGGTATTGTAGAAAGGGTTGAATTAGAACAGCAGCATAGGGGAAGAGTGGCTGAGACGGTATAGCGAATGACACGGTAAATGTATGCTGTTTGAAACAGCTTTCCCTTACCTTACCTAACAGCACTCCCTTTATTCATATACCCAGGTGTGTTTGGCACAAGTGATCTAGAGACTTAAAATTCTACGACCACGATCCTACCTCGACAAGTGATTCCTGCATTACGACAATTTTCTAACTCTTCGAGCACAAGAAGCAACAATGTTTTTATAAAAATCTGCGCTATATTTTCTATATTCTCGGCAATCCAGATTTTGCTCCTTGTGACTTTGCATTGTTCTCTTAGCTGAAGACACAGCTGGAAGGTTGGCGCTTTACCAGAGACAGCGACTTTTTGGCAGCGTGATCTAATGTGTGTCACGCTCCCACAAAAAACGTGCCAGCGTTGATTCGATGCCTAATTTTGGCTTAACCGCAAATTTATTTCACGCGAGAAATCCTGTTAAGCGAGTTTGTAAATTACATAGCTAAACTTTTCGAGAAACTAATGATCAGCATGACATTCTGGTAATTTCAATTGCCAAAGATGTGCAATTTATGCAAATTATATTGTTTACATAGAATTGACCAATTATAAAAAATCTGGCAAACGGAAATGAATGTCGATTATATAAACAATAAAGAAATTCCTAAGTTTATTATGCCGATGCTTACATGCGTGTTAAAATTATTATGTAATCTTTTAAACATTTTGTTATTATTTAATTTAAATCTCTATATCCGTACTGGTATATTGACTTTATAAACTTTTTTCAATATAAATGACGGACACCTCAGCTACTTCCCCTAAAAGTTAGTAAATAAATGATGACTAGAACGATCTTCTTTTCGAAATGGGTGACAGCAGAGGTATCCACATTCAGGGAATGAATCGATTTCGAAAAGAATGCTATAAAATCTAAAATCGAATTAATGAGTAATCTGCGTTTTCATCGGACGCTTTCCGTTTTCATTCTTTCCTATAATTTTGACAGTAACATAGCATTGACCTCCTTTTCACTGAAGAACTCAACACAGTCTGAAACTAATGGACTTAAAAGGATTCCTAAATTGGGATCGCGCGGAGGAAAGGATTTCTCAATCCACGAATACTTTTCCAACAAATTCTCTAAACCTACCCTATCTATGTGAAATGCTACGAATTTCTTTAAAAATCGATACATATAGGTTCATGGCAGAAAAATATCTACATGTAATATTTTTAGTCAAGCTTGTTGGTTGCAGTTAAAGATTCTCGAAACGAGTCAAATTCAATATAAATTGTCGTGGCTGAAATTGCTGAAATCCGTAAAGCCGTAATTTCATGCTGATCGCCTGATATCTTTCTTGGTGCTAATAAAAATGTCACTCTGAAAAGTGATAACTATTTCTTCATGTGAGGCAACAATAGTTGATAACTACGAGTTCCCAAAATATCTCCATACGAAACCTTATGGGAACGTGAACGAGAACGATGATCAATTTACAATTATTGTTATCTAAATAGATCTTTGACTGTTGCTGCAGACACGTGTCAGCCCTATACATTATTTCGCCATTAGCAGTAAAGATCTACAGTCAAATCTCTATAGTTTCAGTTCGAATGACTGCAGACAAACCCGGATCAATGCAGATCGAGCACGAATGATAGAAAAACAGTCACCGTCTGCTATTATTTGTTCAACAATCGAGACTTGCGGGAAATAGGGTTCGAATAGTTCTGTTTTTATCTATGAACAAACGATCTGAAAAGAACCAAATTACGCACCAATGAGCACCTCACTCGTGAACTGATCTCGACCCGAGTCAAAAAATAAGTTCTATTTCGATTATTTTACGTTCGTTCAAGCAGCCCGAGAACAGGATTTGTTATTTCTGCTTCAGTCCGGAATACGCAACAAATAGACCTAGATCCTGCTCAAAACAATGATATCAGACTCATCAGAACTTATTTATATAATCACCAGGCCTATAATAGATCAGTGCGAGGAGAATGGAATAAAACCCATGAGGACTGAAGAATTACTTAGTTTTCAACTTGGGTGTATTTTATAGTTTGACTTAGTTTTATAATTTAAACGCTAATATTTCTATTCAATTATAATAAAATGATTTTGCAAATTAGTATCTCCTTAATTTTTCTTAATTACGAAAAACGAAATAAAAATATTTTTCTCAATTTCACTCTGTAAAGATTTCATACAGAATAATTAATTAACTGTTCCTGCTAAATTATCTTTAGTCATAATAAATAAATGAGCATAATAAGATGTACATCGTGAGCGGTAGAAATTCGCATAGTTACTGACCATAATTTGTGTTACAATCAGTATATTGTAAGAGTTAGTTTGGTGGAGGTTGGAAAATATATCGCAGAGAACTTGCTACACGTTGGGCAGTAGGATATGGGATTTGTTTTATCCTACGTGTCGCCGGTTTTGTCTCGTGGGATGGAAGTTCTGTGTGCTGCATTGAGTAGTTTTTGCGTATTTTCCGTAGTTGTACTGGCGCTGCAGTTCAATTCCACAATAGTAAATTTTGCCCCTTCTGATATATTATTGATAGATATTTCGGAACCAATAAGCTCAGCTATTATTCTCACGGCTATTACAATCTACAACCTGTTATTACAATCTGCTAACGTGAATGAACTTTTATAGTTTATCGAGAATTAACCTTAGAACTGCACACAGCTGTGAACACATGAGGTCTAATCAAAGTATTATACTCGCTGCCCCGCTAGTAACATTTAAATTTTCGGTCTCTGCAGTGTGTAATAATTTAGTTTGAAGGAGCTTTTAAAGTTTTGTCAAACTAATCACGTGTTAGTCCGATAACTCAAAAAACTAAACTTCTCGTTGCTAAAATCAGTCCTCGTGAAAGATTTGGCCAATGAGAAAATCGACATTTTAGTCGTACTACTCATTCGATAAAAATGTGCAGGTGCTTTTAATCGCCACCAGTAAGGCAATATATATATATAATTGTCGTCGGTTGATTACTTAAAGTCCACAATTCCCATAAGTGGGAAAAAGTGGAGAGAAGTGGATAACGCCCTTATGGAGCAGGGTTGACGTGCCACAACACAAGCAAGCAAACTCTATGACGAACCAATAAAATACTAATTAGCGGTAATTGAAATCTCTTGATACGAGTTTGGCAAATTCCAATCAAACTGTCTTATACCATAAATAAAAGTCTAGAGGGGACGTGAGTTGGAAACCTGCACGTGAGTAGTCTGTACGGTACATAGCGTGGAGGTTCCTAAGGAACCGGATTTCTCACTGGTGAGTGTAACTTGTGTGTTTATATATCAGCTTATATGTATGTCACATGTCGAGGTCATGTATACGACCCTGTTCGTTTGCGTCAAAAAAAAAATAAGTACTGCTTGGGTCCTCATGGGTCAGATTTCGTTCTTCTCCTATACCGATCTAGGTCTTGTGGTTCGATAAATGAGTCCTGATGAGTATGACCTCGCTCTTTTGGTCTGGATCTAGGCCTATTTCTTCTATATTTCGGGCTCAAACAGTACTGATAAATCCTGTTCTCGTACTGCCGAGAAGAATGAAAAAGAATCGAAACAGGACTTATTTTTAGACTCGGGATTGCTTGGTCGTCTTCGACAAATTTGAGGAATTCCACTGAAAACATTTTGTGTAATTCTTCTATTCCAGTTTGCATGATATCTAAAGTAGAATAGAAGTCCAGGGATATGGAGAATGAAACGCAAATGGAAGGGTTGTGGAAGGTTAAAGTTGTCCCGGAACTCATCTTTACTCGAACCGTACAGATCCTCGTAGCGGTACGAGTTTTGAACAAGTTTCTCCCGTGACGCCGTCGCCCTCTCCAGGCCGACAGGGTTGTCACTCAAAACTTTTCGAAATCTGGCTGTCTCAATTATCGGTGAAGTTTCTCAGTACCCACTTCCATTTTGTGGCCATTGTGTCTATATCTCGTACTTTCAATCTGAATCTTTCCTTCGCTACGACTCTCTATCGGTAACCGATTTAGACCATTAGAGATACCATAATGACGCCATTAGTACCACCAACATTTCTCCTATATCATATCCATTGAATTTAATCGAATTTCTTTTCCAATTAGAAATTTATTACTTTGTTTTAGAGATATGAATTTTCCTTCACGTAAAATATGAAGTAGGTGGAAGACAATACGAAGAAACTATTGGTGTCAAATTTTAATTCTAAATATAATTCATATTTATAAAATCATTATGAAAATGCGAAATTATTCTAATAGTCTGTATATATTTCCAAGTTAATTTTTAATATTTATCATACAACTTTTAATATCATTCGACCTGTCGGTTTGAATAACTTCTGTGATTTTGTAATTATATATAATTAAAATTTGAAAATTGAAGGTTAATGGGCGATTTTCAAAAAGTTCACAATTGATGGAGAAACTGGGTTAAGGTTACGCGTATCCATGGCCATGTCGTACTGCCTTTACGAAAGAGGAAAATTGGACCAGGCCAGATACTGTTGTTATACCCAAATTGCAGCTTATCTCGGCTCCGTGGCCAATTACCTTTTTACTGAGAATCCAAGATTACTTCGCTGTACAAAAATCTCTTCCAACAAATTAGATCCATACCGACACGGAAGCACGATGCATCGTTTGTCAACTCATACCAATTTTTAATTCTAATTTTCAAGCCTTGTATACATCTTATAACTCATTCTTTAAAATTCGCAATACGATCCTAGTATATGGTTAAATTAGGTTAACCACACGATATAATTATATCATCCCAAAAATGATATTTTTATTGAAACAAATAATTCATATATCAATTGTCAATAATTTCTTTTATTTTTATATCAGTTATCATAGATCAACAATTGTTCTCGTATTTCTCGTATTCTCTCATGATTCGTACAAAATCAGAATACAATCAATATATAGCCAAAATCTTACACCGATTGTACATGATTTATATACACTTTTACTTGGGAGGGTTAATCATAAAATATTATATTTTTATAATTCCTCCGACGGTATTATTTTCTCAAGGACCCCGATTCACCTCATCTTCCCCTAATAACCCAAATCCAATTATTACAATACAATTATAGACCTCAACTGCTCTCCACGCTCGTCGCTACAATACTCTTTTTTCATTTATATTAGTCGTTACATTATATGGCATTACTTTCTATTCCCCCCCTTTTTCTCAACTCAGCATCACATATTTGAATCAGCTTGATCTACGTTTCACCACATGTTTCGACATACCGATTCTCCCTTCCTCATTTACTCTTTTCAAATATTGAATTTCCTCATTCTAATCGATTCATCCGATACACGCCTCGTAATACATATCATTGGCAACCGACTGAATATCACCTCGCACAATTTTCAATCTCAAGCTTTCATGGGATCCGTCATAATGAATTACTCCCTGATCTCTCTTAAAAGCTACTACGTTTTTACGAGGACTACGTTCCATCAGACACGAGGTAACGGTCCCATCGAAACCCCTATCCAACCCTTTTCCTATATGTATATCCATAGGCAGAAGTTGTTCCGTACGGTAATAATCTCTGAAAGAGGCTGCTACGCGCATTTGCAGTGGGCTCCCATGAAACGGAGGTGGTAAATCCGCGCAAAGCTGCGATCCTCCCCAGTTAGAACCAGAGTGTTTCACAGCAGCGAACGGTAAGAGAAAGGTTTTATACGCGGATGAAGCCCAGTTGATCGTACCGGGGATGAGAGGTAATAGGATGGACGATACCCAGCGGAAATGGGGTTAAGAGAAATCGAAACAAAGGACTGTTTTATTGAGGAACGTTTTGTTCAAATATGTTATTATTGAGCTACGTATCCGGTGCCGTAAGGCTACCGTAAAATTCATCGTTAAATCTCGTCCTACGTTTGTTTTTCATTTTGAAAGTTCTGCGCAATAAAATACATCATAACTCAGAATATCTCGCAAGAGTGTAACGGCCGTATAGACTGTATCAAAATGGTCGGAGAGCCGTATATGAGGTTCAGAAAGGAGGGTGGAGAGTTTGAGAGTGTTAGGCAGCCTGTGACCATTGCTGAGCATTATAAAGTAGCGTGAAAACGATTGCGCTTTAAAAAGAAACGATTTTCAAAGGTTCGGACTGGCCCCTCACGAATGTATTCTATGTGACTCCCGAGGACCATTGCCCGAGATTTTGCACATGGAAGCGAGGACGGAGGGGTTGGTTAGTGCGCGACTAAATATACGGGATAACTACTCCTACGTGGTTCCGGCTGTTTGGGAACTCTTTATTACGGGGTTTATGCTTCCCGTTCTAGAATGATATGATATCGTCCTCCCTGCTCTCGTTCCTCTTTATTTTTTCTTCTTTATTTTCTTTTTTTCTTCACTTTGCCGTCCCTTCTAATGGTCCTCTCCCGGAGGACGAGTATTTCACAAATATCACAGGACTCTTCTACGCTTCTTCATGGAACTTCACCAAACCCTGTAGAAGGTTCAGCAGAGTCAGGCCTATTATCTTTAAAACTGTATCTTTATTCTCGAGACCAGGGCTTTAGACTTTATTCTCTGTTGACCAGGTATCCAAAATTTTTGGAATATTAAAAAATATCATCTTCTTCAGAGGACTTGAAAAGTTTTAAAATATAATGGAAATAAATTTGATAATAGAGAATTAATAATATTAAATTAATTTGCTTTTGATATTATTCGATTTATAAATATCTATATAACTGAATGTATAAAATATGAGTTGTTATCTTGAAAAGAAGCTTCTTCTTCTTTTTCTTATTATATGGACAGAGATACCAACTAGAGGGCGATGTTGAGAATGATCCTTGTTACCGCGTTTGGTAACGAAGTGACAGCATGAAATGAAACGATGCTGTGGGTTTGTTGGCATGTTGGTAACCTGAAAATGACAGACTGTCAAATTGGTGTCAGGTTGGGTCTACACGTGTCAGGAAACATAATTTTGCGCTTGCGCCTGCGGCCATAGAATCTGTCTGTTGGCAAATTTCCTGCAAGCCTCAGTCTTTCTTTTTCTTAGATATAGGAATATTTCTTGATGTACTTGCACGTAGGCATATCCAATTAAACAAGGCTGAAGTTGGCCACTGTCCATTTGATTTTTACATTCAACTTCAGTTGGTATTTTATTATGTTGCTATGATAATCTTACGTTTCTCTGGTGTTCCCGTTATATGGTTTATAAATCTCCAATTGGTATCAGATTTCAGAGTAGATCAGTAACCTTTATCAACTCTTTGCCAATCTTTGCGTGTAAGAGGCGAGTTACGAATGAGGGAAGTAAGAAAAGGAAGCTAAGAGTAAAAGAGGAGAAAAGAAAACCCGGGGAGTCAGCTTATAAAGCTACTAAGTGAAATGTCGCGTCAGCACTTCGAATACTTTTTGGTGGCATTCAGAAAAATAAGTGGAACAACCTGCTACCAGATCCCTTCCTTTCCCTCTTTTGCGCCATTGATAGCACCAGGACGACGAGTTTCCATCTGGGAATAATGAAGCTATGATAAAAATGTGTGTAGAAATCAAATAAGTAAATATTAGTCTCGAATAAATGAAAAAATATTTATGGCATAATTTAAATGGTTTCTAAAGGCAAGCATGATGCAATCAAATTTATTTTCAAGATCATTTTTGCCAACATTTTTATGGCTGTCGGTCTCTTTGTAAATGAAATTATTTATAATTATTTCATATTTGTAGGCTGTTGATCATACGCAGCCATAATAAGTAGAAACAACCAGTGTTTGATTGGGACGTTTCGACCACTGGTACGGGTCCTCTTGAAGCTTTTTTTATTAAATAAAAATACAAAAAAGATAAGTTAATTAAATTAATGATAATAAATTAACTTTAAAGTTACACAAAAAAGAAAGTACGTCAAAGAAAGTGTTCAAGAAACTGAACCTGATTATCGTCGTTGACGCATACTTGATATGATCAAAATATGCTCTAATTCTAATACAGTTAACTTTGGAGACGATATCGAAAGTTAAGTGTCATATATTACAATATTCTCAAGAAATTTTTAAACATTGAATATTACTTTCTATTCATTGTCACTAAGACAAAATTAAATTTTCCCTCGTTTGCTGCTAACTGTGCTAATCGAATTTAACCAGCCCTTCACGATAGAAAAGTTTAACGTTAGTTGTTTTCAACAATTTTAAGTGTGGCACCTAGTCTCATGGCCGTCGTCCATCATTTTCGTTTTTGGCTGCCTTTTTCTTTACACAGAATGCATTATTCTTCCATTTTCACTAAAACGGTAAAATAATTATTTCCATTAATAATCTTTCTTACTCTGATAAAACATTTTTGAAACGAAAATTTATGACACTTAACTCAATTTAATTTCCATTTCTGCTATCATTTGCGACAGAAAGAAGCTGGACTTGTCCCGTTCTTTTGTCGTTAGTGAAACAATCATGGGCCTGTTCGATCCTCTTTAATCGTTTCTGCATTCACACTTTGACTTTGCTTTGTTTTATTACGTACTCTTTTCAATAACTATCTGTAAGTATAATTTCTATCATTTGTTTTAATGTAACTTTAAAGTTAATTTATTATTATTAATTTATTTTTAGTATTTATTTTTGTTTGGTAACAAAAGCTTGAAGATGACCCATACCAGCGGTCGAAACGTCCCAATCAAACACTAGTTGTTTCTACTTATTATAGCTGCGTATGCTCAATAACCCACAAAAAACGGCCGGCCATACAATTGTTGATAAAAATGATTTTGGAAAGAAATTCGCTTGCATCATGCTTGCCCTTAGAAATCATTAAAATTACGCCATGAATATTTTTTCATATGTTCAAGGCTAATATTTAAGTGTTCGATATCTACAATAGATACACTTTTATCATAGCTTCATTATTCCCGAACGGAAACGTCATTCTATTACTATCGGAAAATTTCGGACATACATAGACATGTCGATATAGATATTTTCTCATATCTAACCAGTAGTTAATGATCAAAATTATAAATTAATATGACGTGAACATTCTGCGCATATGACGCGCATGAGAGCGCAAATGTCTGCATTAAAAATTCTGAACAAATCGCTGAATTTATAAGCGTAAAATTCATATAGAAAGTATCACACCCAGCACCTTCGGTTTCAAAAGAATGCATGAATTACATTAATATTAAAATTCGCGATAGGAAATGTCGAATATACGTACGCATTATTCGCGCCATCTTGTATCAAAATAAATTTGTTTACTCCGATATATATATATTTTTAATACAACCAGAATATAATTATTCTTAAGAAATCTTATTTATTTCAGTAAAGGTATCGACGTGATATAATATTCGCGGAAAGTATTCGAAAGAACGTGAAGAAAGTTTATAAGAGTAAAAATGAAATTCGCTAAAAATCACTCGTACAACTTTCGCGCTCAATTAAACGAATGGAGACACTATCGAAGTCGGTATACCGTCACTTGAATGTATCCTCAACCCCCTCGGTCGCTATAAAAGTAACATTACTATAGGAAAGAGAGACGGTATATCTGGTGGGCACATTGTGCACTATCCGAAGTTCGGCCACTTTAGCTTCTGAATTGCGAGCCCGTTAAATTAACTTTTCCAGACGTCGCAAAGTAGAATTTGATAGAGGCACCACTCGGAACCATCCCTTCCACCATTTCTCCACCTTTACCTTAGAACTTACCTACTTCGTGCTATCGAACGAGTTGCGTTTCTTCTCATTGCGGCATCAACCATCCTTGCACCGTATCGCTACAACCGGATAGGCTACCCAGTTTATTGTTATCTACTCCATCAAGAGTGGCTTCGAAGATACAGTGGTTTTTAAAGCGTTTGACCCACGCACTACAATGTTGGCTAAAAAACCTGCTCTCGTGAAGAAATTTCTTCACTCTTTAGGTCGACTCGTCCATAGCGAAGATCACGTTCTTAGCAATTTTATTAAAAGGACTCGTAACTGGGAAACGCAATTATTTTTGCAACGACCTAATAGAATCTTTTCTCGTGTCTGATTGATTCGTTTATACTGGGTAAGTAAAAATGGCTGAGGTAAACAAAAAACAACTCAACCGCTAGTTTGCACAACTTCGCCGAACATCGGGTTGTTCCTCATTAGCTTTTATACTTGGGTATTCCTAGAGGAAAGTTTTGCGGCGACGCTCGAAGTTATAGATGAGATGAAAACAGGACGAACGAAGAAAAACACGAGACTTGAAATATCTACAGATAGCGGACTGGCGTAATATCCTAAGTATACTTCATCCTGTCAGATGTAATTATACTAAAGTGACGTTTCTAGAAATTTGCAGTATTTCATCATCTATAGATATGCGTATTACAGGGTAACAACTTTTTCAGCAAAAACAGAAGTATGTCTACTATGAAAAGTATTTACGTTACACAACAAACAATTTAATGCACATTGTAAAATTGTCAAATGGGCCAATCGTCAAGTCGTTATAATAATTAAAATTAGTAAGTTTAAGTACTTGATAATTTAATGTAACAGCAGTAGATACATATTGATGCAATGTTAAATAATATTAATAATGCACCAGAATAACAATGTAATTCAATACGAATGCAAATTCAATAATCTTGTTCAGTACTTGACCTGTTCGTGGCTTGTTGGATAGATTAGAATCGACAATTACTGCGAAAACCATGATACCCAGTAAACAGCATTATCACTTACCAGCTGTATTACTATAACTGGACATCATTGATAATGCCCCGCTTTCATAGAGAACTATTACTATGACCCACCCGGTATCTAGATTCTGGTGATGCTACAGCACCAAGTTTTGACTATTTTTGTACCACCCTTGTTCCATTATCATCAGTCGATGAGGTGTTAGGATATCGAATTAGAACCATGGGAATATATTATTTCGTGTCGACTTTTCATGGAGTACTGTCGATTTTAGAGCAATGATATTTAATGCAGCAATGGTCATATAGTCAGTTTATGGTGTTCTCGTTAGGAGAGAGAGATTACTGCAAATTATTTGCGGCGTATTACAGTAGATCCCACGTTGTTGGGTACACTCAATTCTGGCCCCATCATCTCTGCCGCTCAGTACTTACCGCGAGTGGCAGAGATGTTTTAACCAGGCACACTGTTATGTTAATATATGTTGCATTATCAGGGCTGTCATTTTTGTTTCTTTTGTCTTTCAAATTGTGTTCCTGGTTTATACATCACTTAGACCGTACTTCAGTAACAAAACACTGGCTACGTATCTACCGCAGACGAAAGAGAGTTAAGGGGGGAAAAGGATCTGAGATAAAAAACGAAGCATATTTTTGGGATTTTTTTTTCAGAGTACCTTATAATTTTTCTACGTTACTAAGCCTTATTCTAAGAATATTCTGCTAAATTTTCATTAAAAAATATTGAGAATTAAGCCAGTGGTAGTGATGAGAACCGAGTGACGTCAAAAAATAGTTTCCATGCGGTAGTCAGGATAACTCATGATTGCTTCATCCGAAATTAAAAAACCAAAAAGATTTCTTTAGTACATAAGTTGATCTTGGATTTGAACGAAGGAATTAACAAAATATTTATTTTTGAATTTTTGGTAAAGGTGCAATCAAAAAACTCTGATTTTTGCCAAAAATTGCTCTTTTTGTTTAATTGAAATATAACTTGTATTGACAAAAAATCCTTGGTTCAGAACCGAGTATTTAGTATGTAAAAGAAGTGTGCAAAGTTTAGGCCAAATCGGTCGAAAGGTTTTCGAGAAATTTTGACTACCAACTTAAAAAAAGTTTTGGAAAAACGCGATTATAGTTTGATACATACAATACTGCAATACTACAATACTACAAGTCTATAATTCGAAAAGTTTTGCTCCTAATGACTTCAAATTTTCTGACAACATTTCTTATAAGTTGTAGTATCAGAAAAAAAAATAGATTTTCCTTTTTCCTTTTCCCCCCTTAAGGTAGACGATATTTATATCTATAGTCTATGTTTTGTCCTTATATCCCACCATTCTCGATCCTTTTTCATCCCAAACTATCCCAATCTCGATGATGGATACGTTAAGAAACCCCCACATAGAAGTGCATACCACAGTATGCACCGTCGGTACTGGAAGTAACTGCTATAATCCTATTAGTGCAAGTTAAAATCTGAAAGTCAATATTAAATTAATTTAGACTTTACCACATTGGGATAACGAAAATCATTGTCGTTACTAAAGTTAATGTATTCCTTCCGAGGATATAAGTGGCATCAGAAGGCAACAAAGTGCAGCAAAGCGAAAATAAAATAAATAAATTTTAAAATGGATTTCCTAAGAAACTTTTTATAACAAATCATCCAACGGTACTATACTGCAACTGTGCAAGATCATATTAAGAATCTGCTAGATCCAGGAGAACAATGAGCCCCCTCCTAATATAGGGATATATTCTATTCTTAATACATCCACTGCATCAATATTATAGTAACAAAACTGTCAGTGGGACATAACTAGTCTTTCTAAAAAAAAAGTTGAGCTCCCAAGATCGCTATGATTGGTAGCTGTTTGGACGAATGGGGATTATAGTGATTCACCTGTGGTGGGGAACTATGATTATCCTTATTCTCAGCCGGACTACAATCACTGGACACATCGTGTAATTCGTTCTATTGTAACTCCAGGCATCCATTTTCCCCTTCTAATGAACGACCATAGGGGAGAGGTTGAGATTTATTCTCTTTGTCCCTTACTCATCCACAATAACTATTATATACAATTATAATAGTACGGATGAGAGAGTGTGTAACAGAATAAATTATTTCTGAGTATGTAACATAAGACAACGTAGTAGGATTGTTTTTGCTTCAAAAGTCTGTTACATCCTATGAAGACTCTAGATTCGGGCCTAACAAGGTAGCCTAGCCGGAGCTGGATTTGAATTCCCTTTCTATGTCATGAATTATATAAAATCTAATATATTATTAATATTCATAAAAATATACCAAATATATAATTTATATAACAGTAATTATGTAATTAAAATAAATATGGAAAAATGATAGCATGTGTTACTTACGATTGTTGGATACATATTGTTGGACTCGTAGTACTGTGAGCGGGACTCACAGAAGTTGAAATAATTTGTAATCACAGAAGTTGAAATATAATGTTCAATCGTAATCTAGTTTATTTTGAATACTCTCGTTTATATTAATTCTATGCAGAAATATGACTATTTGCGAAGTCTAAGTGCTGACTCGCACCTAACGAGGCACTAGCTAGTCTGCCCCGAAGTTAAGAAATCGCGGCTTTTCCTAAATATTCTGATGAGACACTGGCTAATATCTGGGCTTGCCCGGTTTGATTTCTACCAGGGGATAAATATCTGCCCAGTGCACAAAACTCCTCAAAAGACTTGCAAAAATTATTTGAATGAATATCACGATAAGCCAGGCTAACAAGTTTCTAATACAAGGACATTGACAGTCTTTGACCCTGTTGTGAGCAGATGAAATTTCTTTGTTCGAAGAATGGGTGTAGAGAATACAACCCGTCTAATCAAAAAACACTGAATTAGAGTCAAGATACAGTATTCAACAGATACCAAGACTTCGATCCACATTGGCTAACTTCAGACTGAACCGTGTATCAAAAGATTCGATCGAGTCTCGGGCCAAGTTCAGGCAACCGGTTGTACAGGGCACGCGACCCGCCGACACTCTTTACTCTGAGCCAAGTCTTGTACCCGTGGTTGGAATCAAATATCTTACGATCTGTTATACATATACGAGAAAAACTTATTATCTTAATTATAGGAATCGAGGGTTCTGAATCGATTGCCACAAAAATCAAAGAGATTGATGTACGAAATCAGGACGTATTGAGAGGACGAGAGAAATCATTTAATTTCAGTTTCATCGTCTTCGTCATCTTCACACGTGTACCTGGCACTCGGATCTCTAGAGCACAAAGCCATTAGAGAACAAGAAGAAGAGGAAGAAGAAGAAGTCATCTTCGCTAGTCATCTTCATGGCGCTAGTGATTTACCAATACGCAACACAATCAAAAATAGGTTCTCTGTCAAGATACCGTTCACACCGAATTTTTAGATAATATAAGCCTGCCTTCACAACAGTATGTATGTCATTAATAATGACATAATGACTCATTATTAAACTATTAGCCCGCACGAAAGGTAATACTGATGTTCACGTACAGTGACGCGTGTGTATGTGCGCGTTTGTATCCTCCAACGTAGTGCCCTAGATTTAAGATGACAGATTTGAAGATCCAGGGGGTCCAAATGTTTCTCTTCGTAGTTTCTGGTGTCTAAGTGTCGGAAGTGAAAGTCCAGGGTGTTCCGGTGCTCCTCTCCGTCGTTTCTTAAATTTGGGTAAAGGATTTGAAATTTCAGAATTTCTCTATATTTCTTTCCAAAGTTTCCAATACAAGAATTTCACAATACTGTAACGTGTTAAATTTTTTAATATGTGTCTTAAAAATGGTGTATTGTTGCAACGAATAGACGTTTATTTCACATTAATATAGATTTCGCGTGCTTAGAACTTTTTTCTTCAACTACATGTCTGCTTATTATACGATGCAGCAGAAGCTCATCATTTTAATTGTACTTTACCGAATTTCTTATAACGTCTTCGCTACTCATTTATGTTACTGATGCTTCTTACGTTTAATTATGATTTAATGGTCATTTAATAATTAATAAACGTAAAATGAGCTGTAGCACATTAAAATTGGTAAAATATTTCGGTTTATGCTTTGAAAAGGCTCAACAAAAATCTGCCTTTATGGAAGTTAGCATCGATTATTTAAAGCTTTAGCAAATACATTGCTATTAATATTTCTCTGAGTTAAGGACACGTGATATAATTCAAAATCGCCCTCCACTAATGTCAATTAATACATTTGACTCTGTGATATTCATCCTAGAAATTTAGCCCTCATTTGACTACTGTGCAGCGCAGTACTTACCTTAACATAGCAAAATGTGTGATTACCCTGAATATATTTTAGTCCATTGAACTGAAAATCTCTTGAAGAAACAAAAAATTTCATAGTACAAACAAAAAATTGATTCGTTACCCGTGAATACTAATTCAGTCAATTGAACACTACATATTATTTCTTAGTGTATGCATTTGTTAATATATTAATTTCTCGTTTAAGAATTACGATGCAAAGCGCCAGATTTTATGTTAATAACTCCTGATTCTAGACTACAAAGAAAGCTAATCAATTAATCGGTAACATTTGTTTAATTACTTTTCATATTTTTATTTGTTAATTTTATTTTTACATTTCCTTAGATATCGTGACAAAAAAGATTGCTACAGGCTCCTCCCCGCCGACTGACTATAAGGCACCACATGCCTCGAGCACGGATTATCGTTTTGTAGACCAACTAATATGTATTTCATTGTTTAAGGAACAATGTATAAAAATGAGATCATTACCTTTCACCCTTTGGGTGGAAGGGCACTGGCTTGGAGAATGCCGAGGACATCCACTAAGGCTAGCCAGCAAGGACTTTGGGTTTGAGAAAAAGTGGCTAAGTTAGCCTAGGATGCGGAATGCGAGAAGGACACGGGCAGGAGGTCCAGCTGACTGATCAGAAGGATATTGAGATCCAGCAGCCAGCCAGCCGTCATACTGATGCAGTCCCCCGTGCAGTCCCGTCACACGGGTAGCCCATAAGCCAATGTCACAGCGGTAGATCCGCTTCCTCCAATTCCGCCGATGCACTCAGGTGGAGATTTTGACAGATCACAAAGGCGCGCAGGATCTTACCTAGGACGCCGACGAGGATCCCCCATCGTGCCACCAAGAAGCGTGGCCCTGGAGGTCCGCCAATGTCGTGCCCAATGAAGGCACCAGAGCCCTGCCATGACCGACCAGCGGATCAATACCTAACCGCGAAGCCCTTTTAGATCAGGGGCCCGCCAATCTCTAAGGGCCTGAAGGCTCGTCGAGGAAATATTGAAGACCGGAAACGTTGAAGACACCACTTCCAGCCAGGAGATCTTGGCGACTACTGTGCGAATTTTCTATTGAGTGAGATAGTGAGTTCCTGTTTCGGATATTGTACGTGCGAGAGTTTTGAGTGGGTACTTTGAGTGTCTGATTCAGTTCTCTTTTGCAGTCCCTTTCCTATCCTTTTGGCTCTTTGTTTTGTGGATTCCCTTTTTGACAATTGCGAGCCGTCCCCAGGCAGAGACAAGCATTTTCTTTTGTATTAGTTTAAATTTTAGATCGGCCTTCTGCCGTAAGCGCGATACCGAGTGGTGTATTACATTGCGTCCTAGCTTAGTGTTTTGCGTCCTTTTTCCCTACAAGCTCTTCAGTCCCTCCACTCCTTTTGCGCTATAAATTATTCCAGGGCGGAGGGAAAGGCCCTGAGAAGCCGCTGCGATCGGGAACCTTCTCCCTGAGACCCGTCGCTTCTTCTCGCTAGCCGGGCCATGTTGAGTCGAGTAAATATTTGAGGACCTTTCTAGGTCATTCGGCGGATACCGTAGCCGGCACCCAATTGTTGTTTTCGAGAAAGCGTCTAGTGCCGTTAAGGGGTCGCATATCCTGCGCGCGCTGAAAACTGGGTAAAATTGAAAAATTATTATAAAGGTTAAAAGAAAAAAATTTAATTGCTGCTTTCACATTTTTTATTAACTTTTCAACTATAAGAAACAAAATATTTTTTAACATTAACATTATTTTTTCGGGTATAAATGGACTACTGATGGAAACCATGGCGCTTCCTTGTCGAAATTGTAACTTCATCAAAAATTATCCATTTGCAAAAATAAAAGAGAATCTTGTGTAAAATAATGTGTTAGTAATAGTCTGACGGAGGGAATTTTTTTTCAAAAATAAAGAAATTACAGTATTTCAAACTTTAGTATGCACTTAAAAAAAAATTAGTGTTTAATAATTTATAAAAAATTGTCCAACCAAAAATTAAAAAAACCTCCCGTCAGACTGAGTTATCGTGCTGACACTGTCTAAAAATATAGTTTCGAGAAAAACGCGTTTAAAGTTTCTAGTCGCCTATTCCAGCTTCGTACGTAAACCTTCTTCCTTTTGCATCTTCGTGTTTTTTTTATGGTTTTCTGCAATCTCTTGCCAATTCTAGCTTCTTTTGTGGATTTTGTGGATTTCTTCGGTGGAAATACGAAACGCAGCTGTCGAGAGGGGCGCGGCAGTTAGCCAGGTAAGTCGCCCCAAGTCGATGTCCGGTCACATTTATTGCTATAAATTTGTAAAGGAGTGGAATTTTCTTAAAAATTTTGTTTGAAAAATTCTTAAAAGCATAAAAAATAAAAATCTCTAAAAAATTGATATTCTGAACATTTCTGGGATACCTGAGCTTTTAAGCTCTTCTTTCCCGTTAGCTCCTCGTCAACCAAAACCCTACCTCCTACCCCGATACGTCTTTCTCACCGGATAGTTTAAATCTTGTTGCGACATTGCGTATTCCTGAGCGAACTTCCTTTCTGTTAATTTTCTTATATATTCTATTTCCTTTCTATTTCTTTTCTTTTTACCGGTATCTCGTTATTAATTATATCACTTTTCATTTTACCCTGTATCTGTTTAATTTTATCCCTGTCTGACTTCCGTCCTGGGCTCAACAGAACCCAGAATAAGGTCACAATATTTATTTCTGCATAAATCACTAATTACATTAAGCTGGCAGATAGAAACTCTTGCGTGCTTCTCATCCTTTTAATTAATTTATGTTTTTTGCGAAGCTCCTTCTTGTTACTGCCACAAATATTTGATAGTAGACATATCCTCTTATTATCCTAAGTACAATTTTTTCATTTCTTTTGGTAACTACAAACTTGCGTACTTTTTACCTTACATGAATTTTTGGTGTAGGAATGTATATTTATTAATTCACAAACTTTATTCATAACAATTCACATTGAATAAAGGGTTCAGTAAAGTGATAATTTTTTGTAATTCAATTTAAAAATTCTTGTCTAAAACCTTTTTTGTTATCCATCCTAAATTCAAATCATATAATTACGAATCTTTCATGCAGCAGTGAGATTGTGATGTGATGTTAATAGATACATATGTATCTCTTTCTTCGTGATCATTTAAACCAGCAACCACTTGTTTGAATGTCTCACGAAATAATTCTGTCATTTGATATTAATAATATACCGTGGAATGGATATAATTCTCAACATTCTTGAGGGGGAATGGAACTTTCTTTTTTATGCGTTCGTATATCACACAGAGGAGAGCTGGAAGCGAGGAAACTTTGCACCCAAAAATGCCATTATAGAAAGTAATGTCACTGAATTGATTGCACCCATTTGAAGCCTTCCGACAAAAAAAACTTTCCCTGTGGAGTCCGATTTTTGAATCATTGCTTAGAAAATATAAAAAACACAAGTGAATATCGACAGTGACAGCCTAGAGACGTGTCATAGCGCCACGACAATTCCTTTGTCGTTCCCTACCCAACGCTTATCACACTGTTGCACAGAACCAATGATGAAAATCGAAAAAAAGGTCACACAGGGAAAGTTTTACGTCTGAACTTTATACGATAGCACTAGAACTTGCTGCTGTATAGCGAATTTAAGATTTTTAGGCGCGAATATAGGGAGCTGTCAATGGCTGACTTGCCTCGCCTAAAACTTTAATCTTTCACCACGGTGAGCGCTAGTAGTAGCATAGATAGTGCCAACGTGCGCCAGTGGTGCTCATTCCTCTCAAGCTATTTTCAGTTAGATGTTCTTTATACCTATTATTGTAAATTTTCATATTAATGTTTCATAACACCTGCTACTACGTTTACTCAGCCACAGTGTCGAATATCCAGCGTTTAAAGCAGATTTTAACTATGGTAGGGCATAGTGTATAGGGAATCTTTTGACATCCACGTAGCCAGCTGTTGAGCATCACTAAAGCGTGACGTCACACAGCATGTAAAAGTATAGTCGTGGTGGTTTCCACGACTTGCCACTAACGCAGGGCAGCACCGTCGATTCGGACTTTGGCAATCAGTTACATTCCTCTTTAACAAGAGTAATATAAGCTAACAACGAATGTATTAATGTCGAAAGCTAAATAAAACCTACATTGAAATTTAATTCTCAAATATCACAAACTCAAATGGCTATAGCGTCATTTATTGCGCAAACGTCTCTTGGTACGTCTAATCGCAATGCTCTGACAATCATATCCTGTTTAATGCTTCTAGATAAACATTGTGGTAAGTCACTTCCATAGTAGAAATTTCATTATGAAAATCGAGGGACCGCCGAGATTCTAGCTAAGCCTGTACTGAGCCACCTATGACTTAGCAGACTGTGGACTTATGGACATAATATTTTGCTAAGATTGTATCCATCATGGCAAGGACTATCGCAACCCCTCTACCATCATGACGCAATTCTGTTTATGGCTTCCTGGTAATTTTTCGTTAGAACTGAAATTTCTTACCAACTTCTCAGGAATAGAGTTACGTCATTTGTATATAGCAAAATGACTCAAAGATCAAACAGTTGCTCATTTCATATGTTATTTAGTTCAACTTACTCCTTTTTACAACTAAAGTATAGATGGACTTATAAAGACAGGAATATGTCTGAATATACTAGTTTGGTATGCAAAAGCAGAATTCTCCCATAAGGACATCTCTTCCTTATTTTTCGTGTGTATTTGATCTTTTCCACGATTATAAGTGACTTTAGTTTTTGCACCCATTGTACATAACTTTGCATTCCTCTATATTACCATACGATGTATATGCGTCTACGTGAGACGCTTTGAAACACAATTCCATCTCGTTGTCCATGTAACACTTGACGTCCATCATTTAGCGGCTTCAAAATGAGGCAAATATATAATTAATCTTTTTCAATGTGAAAGCTCTTATATATTATCTTTTTACTTACTTTTTTTTGAAAACTTTTTCAAAAATTTTCATATAAGTCACTTTGACATGTTCCATGTTGTTATAATAGGAAATTATATTTTCGCGATATTGGTACAATTGTTTGAAATGAAATTAAATGCTTAACAATTTATCCCAAGGGAGAGAAAAAGTCCTGCTTACAGCAGTGCGTCGATTGCCGCCGAGACGTCTCGCGTCGAAAGCACAAGTAATTGAATTCTCTCAATACAAGCACTATGGGAGGAGCTGTACTTTTATTCCTTGATTTGTGATTGATTTCTTTCCTCGCTTTACTTTCTCAGAGAATGGCTACTGTTATTGGCTTCCACCTTCCGTAGTCCTATCCATGAAACAAATCCTCTTAGTGAATCATAGACAATTTCACAGAGTGAATTCCTCATCAAAAAGAGATTGCATATAGCGTAGCAGTACAGGCAGTCTACTAGATCTGTGATTGGAATTGTATTTACAAAACACAGGGAATATTTCATTACATTGAGGAAAAATTACCTGAATCTCAAAAATACATAATTCATCGTACAGACATTGCTGGTTTATAGAGATGACGAAAATTTTAATATTGTTTAAAATATTATAATTCCACTAAAAAAATTCATCATTGAGCTTTTGATCTTGGTTTTTAAAGAATTCAAATGGTTGTAGGAAAAAAAATTTTTTTTATGTAAAAGACAAGTCCACCCTATGGGGTTTTTGCCTATTTTTGCGGTATGCGTCGCTTGTGTAAAGCGTACTGGGTCTCGCAAAATAATCGAACGTACGTGGCCAGAATAAAAGGAATTCATCGACCGCAATCAAACGGGTACAATGTGCATCACCGTCAATGAAAGCGTCGTCATTTGAGCGGACATTTCGAAATATATCGTTCTGGCTATGATGCGTTCGTTGTGTGATTGATTCAGGCATAAAATAGTTGAATTAACTTCGACTCAGCGATCTTTGTTTCATCTGGTTTTGCGTTTCTCGTAAAAGCTGTTATATTCGGTACGTTTTGGGTGTCGATGTGGAATTTTTCTTTTTTAAAGTGTCATACGGATATTTGCGTTTAAATTTTTTAAAAATATTTCAAGGGGAGTTCCCTGGAATCTTCGGTTTTTTTGTTGTCCTTGCTGTTTTCATAAACATCAATTGCATCAGGAGGGTCCTTCTTTACCATGAGATTCACCAATTTTTTAAAGGAATTCATCTACCGTATTTTCCTTCCATTCATGAGTTTACTCGATGCGGAAACTCCAATTTTTTTTTTTGAAAAAAATACGTTAACTGATCCCCATTCTATGTAATCCCACAATAAAAGAATCAAATCGCTTTTTCTACCTCGGTGAACCAAATGTAAAAGTCGGTATAATCGGAGGACAAGTTCCTTTGAAAATTCATGGGGTCTGTACTAGTCATCAGTTTTGTGATATAAAATAAAAAAAATTCTGTAGAAAATTTTATTAAGTTCACGTTTATATCCAGTGAAGAAATAAAAAGTAACGTAAAACTTTCGAACTCAAATCTCGAATCTTCATTGCAAACTAGTCATGTCCTATATGGTCGACTTACAGACAAGTCAAAGAGTGGAATAATTTTAGCGAAGAAGGTTATGGTTGCAAGGACCAATCAGCAAACAGCAATCATGAGAGGCTGAAGCAAACGTTCTGTGGCCCACTCAGCCATTTTCATACAAGTTGTGCCATTAAACAGTATAAACCAAGACCAGAACCGGGAATCTCCGAACCTGCCGGTACTGTGAGTTTCGGGCACTCGTAATTCAGAGCTCCATTTCTGACCACAGAGAACGTTGATTTCATCCGGGTCGTCCTGACCGTCCGGTAGTTTGGTCCTTCTAGTTATACTAATTAACCTGTCTTGGTCCTCGTCATCCCTTACATCCCTTCCATCCATTTCGTCCATTTCGTCCATTTCGTCCCTTATCCATACCCGTTGGTATAGTAGGTACTTTCGTCCTACCTCAACGTGCTTTTCGCAGTGGTTCGTTAAATGAAAACCCAACAGGGACACTGAGTCGTTTGTCCAGTCTGCTTCCCCTATTAAATTAATTTCATCCCTACGTTCAAATAACAATTTCTCTTTACAATCTATATAATTTAGATCGTCCCTCAATTCTCTTGTACATGTCCATGGTTTGATATCCAATATTTTGAATAATTAAAGTATAATTTTTTATCTTATCTTGCTTTTAATATTTTTATTTGAGTAACTCTAATGATATTATATATATATATTCTATACATAGTGATAAATATTATTATAGGAAAATTGTATTCTCTATTGATTAGTAGTAAAAGGTGTCCTCTATAAATGGAATACAATGGGGATATCAAATTTTGTGATATTGAAAATCTAATGAAAATCTTCACAGAACTTATTGATGTCGCTAGTAAACCTGTTGTCATAATTATTGCTCTAGTAATTATTAAATACTAGTAATACTAGCTAACTTTGAGCTTATGCTTTACAGTATTCATAGTAATATAGTAATACAAAATCTAGATAATCAGCGTGCGTGGATACCTGCTCGTTGGTTATATACACATTGGCTGTAACCTAATCGTTGTTTTAATAACGAACGTTAAATATAATCTCAAGCATATATTTACATATTCATGAAAAAATAAACCCTTTTAATGGACATGAAAGCTCAGTTTGTAAGCAAGGACGAAGCGTGCGCCATAAGGTATGTTAGGGTTACTTTCCGTTACTTTCCGAAGTCCAGGCTACGTTAATGGCGGACAGACAGTAGAAGGAATATACTATAGGGCTCTTGGAAAATATGTGATTAGGCGAACAGAAAGGAAAAGTCGTTTCTCATTATATTCCCTTGTAATCTGCTTGATGTTACATCTGCAGCCGTTCCCTCTAAGTGAACAGAAAATATACAGATATATATACATATATGGTGTTTTGTAAAACTGGGGGAAAATTATATTATCAAGGCACAATGAAATATTATAATTTCACATTAATATCCATAAAAATTGCTACTTCGACAGCTATAATCTCAAAATATAGTTTAACAAAATGTTTATTCTCGCAATAATTGAATCTATCAATTCTAATTGATTAAACTATTGGTTATCAAGTCCATGCTTAAACTAGGATCGCGTACAACCATAGTCACTAGGTGGATAACTTGTAAGCGCATATTATCTTATTTTCAGAACAAAAGAGCTGGATACAGGAGTAAAGTAATTAAGAGTGGATGAAATCCTGAAATTCCTTTCATTCAACTTACCAATTAAAAATTTATTCATAAATGTTTGATTAAATTGAATTCTAATTATATCATTGAATAATAACGTTTAATTTTATTTAAATCAAGTACATACTAGTGCTATATGCAGAAAAATTGTATATTATGTTGATAATTGATTAATAAATTATATTATTATTACGTTTACTTATCATATCCTAGCAGAATTTTAATCGAATTTTCTCTTTATAATATAGGATCCTGTTAGGTTTTGGCAGGCGTTCCACATCGGGAACACCAAATAAGGGCCATGCTACAATCCATAAAGACTTCCCTAATAACATTTTAAGCTCAATTGTGCCATCCACTATTATTGTACATAAAGTACACACGCGATCGGAATACTGATTGTCGCAGTATCTTCTTTGGTAAAATTAGTAGAATTACTTGATTTAGGTTATTAGACAAAAAACGCATGCTAAAATTTTCATGAAATATGTTCACATGCGAGGTAGTCGTATAAATGAGTAATATGAGCAAAGGACCTCATTATGGCGGGGGAATTCTGCATATAGAGAAAATTACATTGTCAGCCATATTCTAATTAGTCCAAACTCAGTGGAACTGACAACTGATGTTACGCAACATACCAAGATAATTATTACTCACGTAATATATCTGTCGCGTAATAATATAACCGTGCAAATATTCAGGATGCGTCAGCGTATAATATGAGACAGATACTACATAAGTCTATTCGTCGTATTAAGTGACTACTGCGCCGTCCTATTGGGCTCCGGCAGAAATTCTGAGAGTATCCAGAACCTTAGTAGAGATCAAACCAGGCAAGTCCAGATAATTGTCAGGTCCTTATTTATGCATCATATATGTATATAACGTATATTAGTCCTGGTATAAAAAATTGTCATATGTAGGTATTGCTTATTGAAATAATTAATTAATTCATCCTGAAGGAAACTGCTACACGGAAGAAAAGGTTGATGCTAGAAATTAGTTTTTTAGGCAGTGATAGAATAAGGCGATATTTATGCTAATTTAATTAAAAATTATATAATATTTAAATTACTGTTAGCTTCGTATTACAAACTTGTTATTTGAATTATATTTGAAATTGCAGACACATATAATTCATACTAATGCACAGTGATTTGATGTAGCTTTCAATAAAATTATGATTGTGTTGTATTTATTCGCGAATTATGTAGGTGATATTTGTGTATACTGATACAATTGTTTGTGAAATCACTAATTTGGAATTTTCAATGCTTAATATATCCCGAATATTACTAGACAATTTCTTAATACAATTTGTATCTAATTTGTCATGAATAGCGATAATTTGCTAATAAGGAAAGAAAACAAATTTATACAGGCTTATTCACCTGCAAACGCACCAGCTGAAATTGGCCGTGAATGGGTGATTTCATGAGCCGGAGCAGGGCGGCATCATTAAGGAAATGAAAGTTAACGTCATAACATTGCTTAGATCATGAATTTAACATTCTTTCATTTGTTTAACAAGGCCACATTGCCTCGACGAACAGAATTATTCAATCACGTCCAAGTTCAGCTGGTACGTTTGCCATGAATAACCCTACATATTCATCTTACACACAAAACAAAAAAGGTTAAACATTGAATTATTTTTGCTGCGAATATATGATAAAATAAAAATATACTGAACTGGACACAATTTTTAAAACAAAGAAAATTTTATGTAAACTAATTCTGAATTATTAAAAAGAAAATTGGACTTAATGTATGAACATTTTCTTCTATTTATTTTACAATGTTTTCGTTATATTGACCATCATAATTCTTAATAGATGTAATATTTACAAATTGAACTGGTGGCTCTGTGGGTAAAGTTGTCGGACTCCTCATTTCGAGCATTTTGGAAATCGCAGGTTCGACTCCTGCTCACAGGACTCCGACACTGTTGCGAGGGAAAAATAAAAATCGTGTATCGGCCATTCCATGAGGTTGAACGATTGGTAGTTTTACTGATGGAATTTTGGTAGAGGTTAACTATGCGATTGTTGGTTGAATTTATACCATTTTTATTGAGCTAAGTACGTAATGTGATTGCATATCAAATTCGTATTGTAAGCTAAGGATACTGTGGTTAAGCATATTAGTATGAAATTTAAAGTGATATGATAAATAGTTGAGTCAACCTCCTCAGTAAAAATTAAATACAAAAAATGGAGTAGTTAGATTAAACGTAGCATAGATAATCTATTGATAATATCTGTAACTTGATTAATGCTTCAATTTTGACAGAATCGATTAAAATGAATATTTCAGTACATTTGACTTAGGATTCATAGGAAAGAATAACATTATACCTACGAATTAATTATTTCATTATTACAGGGTGATATTTCGTGAAATAAACTTCATTAATCATTAAATTAGTAAAATAACTAGGCAAGTCTGTCGTTTTTACATTAGTTGAGCAAACTCTACCTGAAAAAGTTAAGTTGACACCAGTTTAGGCTTTAAAAAATGGAAGAAGCTGAAGGAATCGAATTTGATTTTATTTTAATATCATATATTATTTTTCTAACAAAGTTATAATTCCCACAAGTTATCTTATAACCTATTTGTACTAATAGTAGCGTTCGAAATGAGATTTAAAAATTATAATTAGTTGAAATTGCAAGCGATCTAAAGTTTTGAACAATATTTTAAAATATCAAGGAATAAAAAACGTAATCGGAAATACGTGATAAATAAATTTATAAAGAAGCTTTTACACTCATGTAAGCAATTAATAAGTATTTTTCTTCCTATTCAATAATGAATAAAGTCTTCTTGTGGTAAACCAGGTGATTTATATTCCAAAATGTTTTCTTTCCATACTTACTACTGCAAATTGTTTTCACCAATTATTTATCTAGAATATATAATATGATTATGTCGATAATACGGTTTCGTAGAAGAAACTGCGTATTGCAAGCATATTTAGTAACCAGAAGATTAAATATTATTAAATTTGATAAAAAGTAATCAAGAGAAGTGACTAGCAATCCAAATAATGGAGTAAAAGTAATTACTCTTTTTTTTGTGTTTGAACAACTGATGTCACATTTTAATAAATAGAATATAGCTGTTTTGTTGCAGTTTTAATAACAGTTAACTTAGCCACATTGTCTCCATATACTTTCGTGACCCACTACCCATACATTCAACTAAATCGCTAAAATTAATTAAAACTTATCGTTCCAATACCTAAGAGATCTCTGCATTCAAAATATTAAATTTAAAGCACAGATTTGGATACTCTAAGTTTCGAATCATGACCAATGGGGTAGAGCAGCAGTCATTCAACACGAGTAATACACTAAATTTCAGCTCTCGTAAAGTCATGTACTGCAAGTACCTTTTTAGTTTATGATGTTGTAAAAAAAATGCTTAGCCATTTCCATCTTATAGTCCCATTTTTCCACTTTTGGTACCATTATAAATTTCTTATGGATCTAAAAAAAAAGCCTCAAATACGTATTACACATTCTCGAAAGAGTTTCATTGGGACTCAGATTTTTTTTTTCATGTTTTTTCAACGGTAAAATAAGATGAAAATCAGATACGTCTGCTATAAAAATTCACTGGGATCAATGGGGTGAAAGATTCACGGAAGTGATTGTGAACTTACCCCTCTTCGACCTAATTCAATGTTCATGGCAGAGGGGTGGGTGTGGGGATTGGAGATGAATTGGAAGTGCCGAATAAGTGTCACAACTAAATGGCAAGGCGTCTCCCTTACGCTCATTAGATCTATCGAGCGGACGAATTTTCGTTATTACTATAGCTTGTGGTTCCTCATTACGAATTGCTTGGTCGAAATTCTCCTGCGCCAGTTCAGGGTCAAGCTGCGTCTAAATTTGTACAGATCCAACGAGAACCACGATAGAGCGTCAATTTTCAAAATGAAATCTTTTTTGGGGCTGTACAATGTAAAAATTTCGAACGATTTAGTAACACTTGGCTTCCTTCGTTTATTCCTGTAATATTTTCTAAATATATCCGTATAGCGTTTTGCAAGTATCTTTATTTTAAATTTGGAGTATAACAAATCGGTTCTAGTGCAATTTAAAATGGGTGTAACTTATAAAATAATAATAATAATCTAAGGAGGTGACTCATCTTATTGCCCAATTCAGTGGGTGAGTATTCCTGGGAATTCTCATTTCCCTCGTGAGAATTCTCGTGGATTTCTAGATTTTCCAGGTGCTTTCGCGAATTCCAGCAGCAGTGATTCTAGCTTCCACGTGACAGTAATCAACATTACGGTACTGTTAAGCCAATGCGAGTGGTCTGCAGAGCTAAAGTGCTGTAGGAGAATCGTACTGTTATATGAAAGTATAAAAGAGCATGAAAAAGTCAAGGGAAAAAGAAAAGCACGAAGTAAAAGTAAGTGACCGTGACTCGATAAAAGGGAAACAAAGGTAAGGAGGCAAAGCCATCCAATCCTCGAAATATTCTTAAGGAAAATAGTATTAGCTTCCGCTTTATCCGGGAAACAATATACCATAAAGTCCTCGTCCCTTTTTATCTGTGCCCACGAAGCATAACCATTCTGAAGAAATTCAAGTTGCTCTATGAGTTGCGAGATAAAGAATACTCACGGAAAAGAAGAAACAATGGGAATCTTAATAATGTTCTCCGTAATAAAACTAATATCTGTAGAAGCCGCCAGGGACAAATTTATATAGGAAAACAAAACTGAATCATCCTCCTGGTAAGAAAGTCTTAGGCCATTTTGAAGCCCTCGTCAGTACATTGCGTACTTTAACAGTTTCCCTAATAGTTTCAAACTAAATAAAGTTATCTAGATAGAGTTATCCTCATAGCACGACCAGCCAATTTAATTCCATCCCTTCAATCTCGCACAACGAGTAGCAAACGGCGAAAACAACTTTCGCCTAACGAAACGATCCCGAGGAATGGAAGTGACTCGGTAGGGTTTCTCTTTAGTGAGACCTAAGAGGAAATTTAAGGCTTTCAAAGAGCTGAACCAACAGCCGCCGCAGGTAATTGAGAATTAAGTAAATATCCGTCAGAGTGAAAATGTCGTAGCCCTCTTGTATTATTCCGATGACGTTTTATTTATTTATTTTTTAAAGAAGTGACGTTTAGCGTCGAAATTTCAAATTAAGGAACTATAGAGCCGTCTTATAGCAATAAAAATGGACTTACTTTGGCCTTCATAGTTATTTTAGTTAATTGTATGTTTAATACAGGATTCTATGTGCATGCGATAGGTACAAATATATTTTATATATTATATTTGTATCTATATCTACAAAAATAACTTTTGAATCCCTGTAATTCGAAAATTTAAATTGCTTTCCTGGGTGATTAACGGAATTATGACGTAGTACCATACAGTGAAATAAATTGATATCTCTAAATGAAAAAAATACCGTCAAAAGGGACAAAACGTAATTCTCACCTTTTTTCAGTTATTTGACACATTTCGGTCCTGAAATTGAAATACGATATATTTTTCATCTAATCTCCGAGATTTATGCTCCCTTTTGATGTGAAAAGTGCTGTGAATGTTCAATAGAATTGCGATTTAGAACGAAGCGCCTAGTAGGCATGACGGGGACATACGACCTACGTTATTTCCTCGTTTTTAGAGTTAAACACATATTCAGAATCCTCAAACGAAGCTTATAGATCGCAGTCAAGGGTTACAGTAAAGATAATTAATGAAAGGTTAAGCCCGTAAGAAAAGTTTGTAAATTAATTGAGAATTAAGTTTTCTCATTTTTAAGGTCATTATTTAATATGGCTGATCTGGGTATTATGGTTTATGTATTGTATGGGTTATGTATTGTATACTGATATGTGTTTATGTTTTGTAACGTGGCGTTACAGAGCTGGAGAGGATACAACCTATGAATGACCGGAAAATAAATAAATAGGACTTAACAGACCGAACAATGGATTCGATGGCACAGTGGTAAAGTGCCCGACTTGGCAGTCCAAACATATCGGGTTCGATTCCCGATCAGAACTCCTAATTTTTCCGAAATTCCTAGCTCTCTAGCACTCCCTGGCGGCCCTGTAGATAAATTAATTATAGCGGGTGCAAGCCGGACACCCCGTTATAGTATTAAATGTACTGGATTCGTTAAAAAAAAACTGATCATTAAATGTTTTAAGGGCTTATGCCAGAGTAGGTAGGTGAAAAACTAAAAGTCGCTGATAAGTCTGTTGATATTAATTTCTTCTATTCTGCTACTTGAATTTGTGTCACTGCAAAACATACTAATGGCTGCAGCTCTATACTTGGTAACTTCCAATGATTAATTGACGAAATGTTACTTGATATACCTGAAACGCATGCTGACGTCGGCCGCTGCTTACTTAATCCTCTATAACTTTTACAATTCTTCGAATTTCGCAATAAATACTGCAACCCAATATTTTCAACATTACAGACTTTAAGAAAATGAAAAAAAATCAATTTTTTTAAATCTCTACTCTGGCGTAAGGCCTTAAATGATTTGTTTGGTCACAATTATTAGCAATAGAATAAAATTATTAACAATAATTTTGAAAATTTAAAACAAAAGGGCGATATTATTATTAGAGATATTTCACATGAAGGTCATAAAAATTCATGTAAAAATTCAGTGCTTGTGTTATGCCATGTGAACTACATTGCAGTTATTTATTTTCAAGCGGTGATGTTGGAAATCAACAGAAGTTGAAGGTACATAAAATTTATATGCTAACAGAACCCCTATAAAATACTACGATTGTGCAACATATTTGTAGCGCGTTGCAATCGCAGATTGTTATGGTATTATATAACATTATACAATTTTTAAAACGATTTTATTTATTATGTTAGCGAACGTTGGAATACCTTCTTCATAATAGATAGTGTTAAATGATATAATCTTTTTCCTTCCTTAAACGACTCAAAGATTGGAAAGAAATAATAATTTTGATCATTTTAGCGCCTATTGGCGCTACGTGTCTTCTTCTGTCATTTATCTACAAAATAAACAACCATATTCACAGCACTCGGAGTAAGTTTCATAACATGCGCTTTTGTCTCGTTGATGCCGAAGTCGAGCAGCAGTCGATAAGAGGGACATTTTTTCCGAATTTTGATTGAGTAAATGCCATCTAACCTAAAATTACTTTAAACGGAGAATCCAGATACCGTACATGGTTGTTGTTTGAAAAGAAAGGAAAAGAAAATAAAAAACAATGTCAGATAGGCTAAGGACGTCAGTGACGATTTCCGGCAATAGCCGATATTCGGATTCCCACGAAACGGATCCGGCATTGCACTTTGTCCCAAGCGAATACGTACGTAAAAGGATACGTCAGCTTTACGGCAATTTCTTTTTGCTTCTCGTGGGAATTCTTGCATTGTATATACCTACCAGTACGAAAATTTCAAACGCGAAGCGCGACATAGTCATGCTGTAAGTACTAGTCAATATCGTTCGGTTGGAAAATAATTTAATCTTTCATTAACTGATGTTCTCCTGGCACATCTCTAAGAAACATAATAAATTTGCCGTATGTAATTTAGCAAGATAAAAAAAATTCCTTAACGAATCTTTGCTATTTTCTTTTTCAGCAAAATAGTACCATCCCTCAGCTTCTTAATCTCCAGTCTGATTCTGGTACCATTCGCAATGCGCTACCTCCGACTTAATTATTCGCTTTTAATCGGTGCACTCGGCATAGGAGTAACATCCCTGATCTACTTCATCCAGAATTACAATCTGGTATCAGCAGCGATAATTCTTCACGGTTTCTTTGACTCTCTATTCAGTATTGCCAAAACAATTTACATGTTAAGATTAGCTATGATTAGCGTTCGTTTGCAAGGAAAAAGTCTAAGCGGTGAATTCCTGGCCATGCATGGCTTAGAACATTTCTTTCGCTACAGTGCAGTGATAGTGTCAGCTGCGTGGGGCTGGATTAGCCACGCTCATGTATTTGTTATAGATATATCAGCAGAAGAGAATGTCAATATTAGCTGCGGTGTAGATTTCTGTGATAGCACAGAAGCATTAACGGGATCTTCAGACTTGAATACGGAGAATGACGATTTTCACAGCATATTTATGGGTCTAATCACTGCTGTTGCTCTATGCGGTATTATATTGATTGGCATGTATATGAAGCCAATTAAGGAATTAGGGGATGATGACTTAGCCGAGGATCCCGAACCGTCCAGTCCTTTAGAAGTTTTGTATCAACTGAAAACCCCTGGTGCTGTTTATTTGGCTGCTATACTCTTAATCGACATTACTTTGGCTAACTCTACGCAAGAGTTTAGCAGAGCTTATTTAGAATGTTGGTATTCGACTAAGTACAAGGATCTCACGACGTTAGTGTCCTCGCTTTCTATGATCTTTGGTTTTTTAATGCCTTTCGTATTGACTGATTTATTTGGTGCTCGCTGGCTCTTATTCTTGGCACTGATTGTGAGAATAATTGTTTATGGTTTTCTTCTAAATTGGAACCCATTGAATAGAAATAAAATTTCTTACTTTATTGTCTTCACTTGTCTACGTAGTAGCTCAGCAGTTACGTATTGCGTTCTTAAGTTAATTATTCTTAGAACGATGGGCCATCAGGAAGTGTCCACATGGTGCTTTTACTATGGGTTAAATAACATCGTCCGTTTGGTATGGTATCCGAAAGGCTTTTGCACCGGGCCTAAACTTTGGACACTTTTAGTCCTATGTATAGTCAGTATTATTATTATTGAGGTATACTCTGAGAAGTTCGGATTGAAACATCAAGTGGTACATATGGGTGAAAATTGCATGATGTTGGTAGAAACCAAAGAGTACAGTCTCGAACGTAGCGCGTCTTTTGATTTAACGGATGTTCTGGGGAAAATTGAAAACATTGAGAAGATTGAAACTCTACTTAAAAGATCATATATTCTAGTTACTAAACAAAGCATTCGATCGGAAGAGGATGAGGAAACGTAAACGTAATGTAAATATTAATTGATCGATCCATAAGTTTACACGAAATAAAGTATGCAGGAATAGTATCGATTCTGTTTCTTGGATAATTCAAAAGTGTTAAAAATTTTTGATACTTGTGATTAAATTTTCTTTCATCGCATTCTTCTTTCTTTATTACTATTAAAACTTCTATCACGATTTCTTTGCATTTGCTTATCTGGGGCAGGATTCTCGCAAACAGATACTATATTTAAGGACCAGAGACTATGACCTGACTAAACGGATTTGGCTAACGTAATCACCCTTCCATTATAGCGACGCTTCTTGCTCGAATATTTCATTACTCGGGGTAGTTTGGGGTTAATTTAAAATGGTTTAATCCAACTCGTGCTTTGGAACACACCTCCCTGGTTTCCCGTTGGTAACCGACTGACGCAATTCGCTCGACATCTGCCTGTAACAGCCGAAAGTCAACCCCTCTAAGGCGGAACGGACCTCTTCGCTTAGGATCCCGAAACCCTTGATAAACGTTCTTACTCCCCCTTAACACCAGGTGGCATTTTCGGGAGAGTTTGCTAACGAGCCAATCGGAAATCGAACCTATAAAACTTCTCAGAGGGAGTTCTGCGAGGGTGAATTTTTCAGACTGTCCAATTTACTATTATACGGATTATTCTATTAAATTCTAAAAGGGGAAAATTATAAATTTCACTTTCACGGAGTTTATTAATTTTTAGTATATTATTCAGTATCTACCGAATCTCTTGATTCAAATGTGCCTGAAAACTTTTTTTTTCATTTGATCGAACTTCTTTACAGATTAAGTACGTGTGGAATGTTTGAATATGACGTCTTTTGAATCTAGTGTACGTCTCGTATAGTAAACTGTTATTGGTCATGGATATGGATATCTATAAAAGAGAATTACATTGGATACATGTCCTGCTGCCATATGTCGTGCAACATATGCTGCAACATACAATAGCTATACACGATTACCTAGGGTATGCAGGCATGAGATTTCCAACTGGTGAGATACGGCAATAAACAATTTATATTTATTGTGGAGAATAGTGAACGGAAGTAATTTCAAATTGAAATAATGAATGATGCTATAAGTGGATAGAATTTTGTTACATTATGTTCGATTAATGTAATACGACGACAAAGTACAATATTTGCAAAAAATTGTCTTTTTTTTGGAATATAATTATTAATGTTCCTAGGAACGCAAGTAAGCATTTTTACTTTGTTCTGAAATCTTGCCAAGTAGTTATTACCTTGTAGGATTACTAAGGGATAAAATAAGAGATAAAATGGAGTAAAGAAGAAAAGTAACGATATTTAAGTAAATACTAGGTATGTATTAATTAGTAAGAAATTGAAGTTAAAATAAAGCTTTAAGTGATATTATACGAAGAATGTACAAAAAAAAAAATCGTTAATGTCGAAATTCTCCAAATTTACACGAACTCGTAAAAGAATTTGCTCGATAAACTTTTCCGCGGAGGAATAAAAACAATAATAAAACCTTTGTGGAAACTCAAAGATTACAACGTTAATTAGCAATTAAATTTATACCGAGAGATTTTCCGGATTTTTTATAAATTACCTCTGACATATAAGAAATTCTTGATTCCCTGACAAAAAACAACTAAAACTGGCATTTCCATAAGTCGCGCTGACGCTGTCAAAATAATTCGACGTATCGTTAAAAAAAAAGAGCAAGGAAGGCGGAAAAAGGCACGATAAAGAGACGCAAGCATTAAACATTCAGGAAAAAGTTTAATGGCTCGTAAAGCACAAGACGTAAAAATTTCTTCGTTCGTACCGATGCCCGTAAACGCCATCAGTTTCGTTCCTTTTAATACCTATAAAAGTATTATGATAATACGTCGAATTTCAAGTAGCCATATAGAATAATAGGATTTCTCCATGGTTCTTCTATCAAGCGTCAAATGCGAATCATTAAGTACATATATACCTTGAAATTTTTTTCAATTTCTCCATATTGACTAAAAAATGACACATACATTTAAACCCGCATCTCTTTCAGAATGCGCTAAGAGCTTTGTACTCACTGACTCATATGCATTTCGTTTACCGGAAGGTTCCGACCCTGCGGCGATCTCCACAAGAGGTCCGCCAGCGATTTGCCCTACTTCTCACCCCTTTTTCAAAAAAGTTTTTCACTTTCTTTTTTCTACTTCCTAAGCCAGAATATATATGTATGTGTATAAAATGCTTAGAAAGGGGGCCAAGTATCGTCTTAGGAAATCTCAGCCTTTAGAATCCTTTACTATGTGCTGAATAGAACACGTAAGTGTGATTTATTAAGGCAGATTGTGCCAGTGTTAAGCAAGTTTCTTTTCTAGTAACCTCTGAGTTTGAGTTTTTTTTTCCCATCACGCATGAGATAATATCGTGCATTGTGCCAATACGCTACGGTAAGAAGGAATTTGAGAATCTTCAATAAGATGCAAATGAAAAATAACTTAACAAAATATAGGGGCAAATTGGTTTTCCTTGAGGTACGACCGTTCGAACCATGTGGTCTAACCCTGGACGTACAGATTAGCTATTCCCTGGGGTACCTAGATACCCCTGACTTTTCCACCGTGTCCTTTCTCTTCTCATTACAGTGAGAAAGATTCAAAACCCATTTAATTAATTCTTATACATATAATAACGATGGGATTAATATGTATTTTTTTTATTGAATCCAATTAAATTGATCGAAAATCTATTGAAAATCATAAAACTCGCCGAAAAATTGTATAAACGATGATTTTTTAAAGAGAACTGGGGTATCTACGTACCCCACAGTACAGCTCTAGGGTTAATTACATGATTGTGAAACATTTATTGTAGAAGTGATGGTCATCTGTAAATGTTGCTGATTCATCCACATTCGGAATTTGATATCTCTTATAAATTCTAGTTCAATTGGTTCAGCCATTTGCTTGAAACTTTTCTCTCAAGACGCGCATTTCATTAAAATACATAATATTTTAGATTTTTGAACTTACTCCACACACATCGTTCGCATACCTGTAAACGCGGCTGGTCATTTACATAAATTCGGAACTTGATACGCCGTATCAATTTTAATCCGATTGATTTAACCGTTAATTTGGAATTTCATACCCAAATTTTTACCTGCGCGTGCGCGCGCACACACACGCGCACGCTCGCACAAACCTATTTTATATGGCAAATACATATATAAATATAAGATTTTTGTAAAAGGTAACCCTCGAATACAGACTGTATCTATATCACCTGTCATAGATGTCAACTTGTTTCTTGTAGACGAGCAACAGAAATCAACCATACTGCTCTTTCCAGTACACTTATTCGATTCCATGAACTAGATGTGTGGATCTGCTCCGCATGCTTTTATCTTTGATGTTGTCGCTGACATATTTTACCTTAGAAATGCTCAATGTTAAAATATCAATCGTAATGTGCAGACGGTAGAAATTGTGAATATTGGAAAGTGCCACGTACGTAAGTTCCTTCTTTCAGTTTTGACTCGTCCTTTGAAAATTTCTTTTATATTGACATTGATTTACTTAACAATAGGAATAAGTATTTTCCATTCAATTGATTATGACTTCTCATCTGTAATATTCTTGTACCGGTTTTCTGTACAGTAACAGGCGTCATTTCCATCGTTTAACAAATTTATTTTTGTTGATTGTCGAATTTACTTTTTAAGAGCTGCATGTGAATTCATAATTGCCATAGAGTCGTGAAATGAGGATATAAAAAATGAAAAGAAAGTGAATGGTAATGAAAGATTTGAAAATGATGTGAATACAGTAAAGTTAACAAATGTTTTTTTATGGACCCATTTGAAAATCCGTATTGTAAAATGATGCGGAAATCAAATGCTCGGAGACCGCGAGGTAGAACAATAGTAAGGATCATGATGCGCAACCCTTCGATTTATCTTGCATGTAACATATGAAGGTATCTATGGGTGAAATGGGATTTGAATTTATCGCTAATATATACATAGCACGGCTGACGGCCGCCATTGAATTCCAGAGTGCTCCATAATATTTAGGGGTATATTATGATTTTATTTGAAAACTCTGCTTCCCAAAATCTTTCAACCATCAACTTTTATATTATCTTATATATGAAGAGAATTTTATGCAAAAAATTAGTCTGTCACGGGAATCGTGGGGAATCGTAAACTGTTAGTGTACGTTTGAAATAATAATGTAATTATAGCGAATTATTCTATAGATTACGTTAAATTTTAAACTGTCATATGGTAAATTTTAAGACTTTAAAAATATTTTTTTTAATTGACTGTACTTTTTACGAGTGAACACCGACAAGACGCATCTCGTTTGGACACAAAATATATTGGACACAAGGTAATCGAGGCATTTTTTTGATCATATTTTTTGGATGAATTTGTTAGATGCATGTTTTTTGCAAACGTTTTCCGTCAAGCTTAATCCTAGGTGTGGCGAATGACAGCAATTCAATATTTGTCCGACCCGTTCGCTTCGCACACTCGTTGACAATTTTTTAACCTCAAATACGATCATGATTAGTGCTTTTAATATATGGTTTGTGACGTGATTTTCGATTTACGATCACAAGACGACTCCGGCTACCGATTCAGATAATGTTCTCCCTTTCTGGTTCCCTTCGAGTCGCCTGTTCAGAAGCTGCGCTCTCGGGTTGATCCGTACAGTTACGCCAATGCTCTCGGAGGATTTGATATTGTTTAGTTGAGGTCGAGGTGCTCGAATCTGCCGAGGGGAGATAGTCTCGACGTACCGAGTTGCCCGGCAGAGAAGAGCACTCCGAGTACTCGACGGAGACGTCCCCACGGACCGGCAGAAGCCGGGGTGAAATACCGGCGCCCCGCTGGAGATGGACAGAGGGCTGTAGAGCGGGCAGAGATAAGGTTTTGATACGGTCAAGGCCAGAGGAGGCCCCATGATCCTAGTTAACGATGTGGTGCCCAGCTGTCGCCCGATGCTCTGGGGAAGCGGTCGTGGAGGATTTTCCAGTTGTTACGTACCGATTCGCTGAGGAACGCGCTCGATTTGGTTTAAAGGGACGACTCGAGGGAAAGGAAAAGTTATTGGCTATAAGGATTTCGGTCAATCAGAATTATTAGTTCTCGAATTTGACTATTGTCACAGCAGTTCATCTTGGGACACCGATCCAGGTGTCCCGAGCTGGTCCACGCTCTCGTGCTATCTGTTGATAGTTTATCTAGCTGTGTTTCCGATGCGGTATAGAAGCTTCTTGCCTGTGTAATTCTCGCGTTGCTGTCGCGATATCCAGGAAATTCTGGATACAGTTCTCGGCCTTTACGGATTAGCTGCATCAGCTCCGGTGAGGACTCCCAATTTATTAAGCTGTGAAGGGATTTCGGTTTGATACGTCCGATTCATTCTGTTACGTTTTCGATCCGTTGCTCTCTGTATCCCGAACTATTTGCCTGATGATTACTCCGATGATCTCTACCTCAACCTAGCAGCCTGAGCGGCCGTGCATTTCCGTTACCGTCCGCTCCCGTTCGTGCATCCAGTTGCGTTTGCTGATTTTACGCGACCCCAAAGATCAGCACCTACGGTTGCAATTCTCGATTTTATGCGTCCCCAAAAATCGAAAGGATCCTTTAAGTTATCGCATTTACTGATAGGTTCCGTCAGAGCTCTCGTTTTGGCGGAGTTGGGCCTGTTCCATCTTAACTCCCAGGTCATAGCGGCTTGTCGGTTCCCGGTGACAAAAGAATTGGCTAACGCCCGCCTGGCTTGCGGGTGCATGAGCGAAGGGTGGACGGCTGAAGATAACGTAGGTTGATTCTCGGGGATATTTACTTCTCGGATTTTTTGCTATCCCTGTCGAGTTAAGAAAATACATTATAATTTATATCAATAAATTGATCAGTATCATGTAGTTTGCTATCAGTCAACCACTTATTGGTGTAAGATTGGTGAAAAGCATTTTCTTCGATGCAGGCATAAGATCCGTGTGATTTGCTAATTACGTTAGCTTTTTGCTAAAAAAAACTGCCCATAAACGAAGAAGAAATTTGAAACATATAAACTCACAAAATAAAGGTAATATTACTTAAATTACAAAATCATCGCGAAACTCATTACGTGGATAGTATTAAAATAACACAAACTCAATGCGAAATTCTTTCATGTCCCAATCGCGATTTCTACTGCATGATGAGTTTTTCATATGCAATATCGGATGCTAAAACAAAGAAAAGATTCTTTACATTACCCTGCTGTCAAATATATTTGAAATAGAAAACTGTGTAAACACAAAGTATCGGCCCGTTGATGTATAAACACCTGATCTGCACAAAATAATTAATATCTTCGAACAGATACACTTCTGGCACATTATTATTTTCGTTATATTTGACAAAGCATATAAAAATTTGTTTTACAGAAAGAAGGAACTATCACAATATGAAAGAGAATTGAAAACGTAGGATTTAAAGGATAATTAAGAGCTTAAAATATAGTCAGACTTGGAGATTACCTCATTAGTGAAAAAAAAACTATGCCCTTATACTCTGACGAAAGAAGAAGAAGAAAAAGAAGAAAGGAGTATCTCATTGCATTGCATTCCGGATTGTAATTTGAGATTTTAAAACTCGTTAAGGTATAATAATAATATTCCAACAAGTGTAAAATCGATGTATATAGTGCATTACAAAAATATTTCTTACGTGAAGTAATATCTTTGATTCATGCAGAAGGTTATAGGTACAGAACTTGAAATATTTTCATATCACATATTGTTTAAATAATTCAGTAAAAAATGGTTAAAGATTTCACGATTTTCTATTTAAAAATCATCGTAATAATATTTGATATAAAGAAGCGCGTGGACGCTGAGATATTTTGAAAAAAATATTGCTATTGTATTTTGTCAAGCGACGTAAATATATCTATGCTAACGTAGCGTTACAGAGCTGGAGGGGATACCACCTAGGAATGGCCGAAAAATAAATAAATACGATTTATCAACTGACACAATAGATTTGGTGGCACAGTGGTAAGAGTTTGATTTGGTAGTTCGAAGGTATCAGGTTCGATTCCCAATCAGAGAACTCCTAATTTTTCAGGAATTTCTAGCCCTCTAGCATTCTCTGGTGGCCCTCAGAGAGAATTAATTATAGTGGCGAAGAGCCGCGGACACCCCTCCTATACTGTATGTATAGTGCATTTTTGGCTACTTTCATTCCGCATATCACGTAAACTAAATGTTAAGCACCTGTAAAAACATATAGAACAAATATCTCGGAAGTAATCGAATAATCGAACCACCTTAACCTATTAACTGCGAAATTTAGTTTTAAGAATCCCTCACAGAGTGCGGAATTAAAATCAAGCAAGGACGAGGATACACGTCGACCGCGCCGCAATAGAGATTTGGTCCGACGTGTATACACGTCAAACGCACTTTACTGCTTAAATATGTGATATTCACATTTGTTTTTGTACAGCTGTAGTAACTTCAAAGATAGGGTGACGAAGTTCCCACTTCTAATTTAGCAGTTAAAGTAAGAAAATTTAATATAGTGTAATTAATTGGCATCTAAACAGCATTGCATATTACTTATTTTAAATCATTATGCTTAAGTGGCTACGCCAACTTTATATACTTATTCTCTTATCATAAAGTATTTTTTGAATTCAGAAGCGTAAACTCCCAATTTGATTGATAAATATCTTTAAAGTTCTTAATAACCGCTTTAATTTTGTTTTACCTTTTTCTTTATATGAGGTGATGGTTCCAATTTTTTATATGGCTAACCTCGCCACAGATTTTAATTGAAAGGAGTGTAACTATAATTTTTATTAGACCACTTCATTATCTCTTAAAGAACTTTTAATTTGACATTATATTTCATTTCAACTTTCCATTGGTGCGGTTTTAGGGAAATCTAATCACAGTGTTGGAATATCCTTAAACAGCACTTAGTTGAATTACTATCATGAATTCGAACGCGACGTTATAGACTCATTTTAAACTCGTACTTTCACGACCTGAGATCTGCTGAAAAAAATGGCGATAGAGGATTCCTTTGAGGAAGGAACCGTTGTGGCTAAACGTGAAAATACGCGTGACACATAATAATTCTGTTACACGCTATCGCGAGCCTATTGTCGAACCCTGTGCATCAGTAGTGCACAATAACACAGAGACATACAGTGCCGAAAAAAATGTGGCTTATATTGTTCGCCTTGGGGCTGAGAGTCTGCACTAAACGGTCAAGACTCAACATTGTGAGCCATTGAGCTAAACAGCTAGAACAATGGTGTAAAAACCTGCAATTATTACTATAACACCGCTTAATTAAAGATGAATTATGAAGAAAGAGCATCAATGACAATACAACACGTCGGCGGTAGTGTGACATGGACTACTACCAGCGCTCGCTGTGGCAAAAGGCTGAAGTTCTAAGCGAGGAAAATCTGCTGGTTGACAGCTCAATTTATTGGCACCCTAAAATGTTTCAATCGACTTCATATTGAGTGACGCAGTCACATGGTGTGTTTCTGATAATATTTATCAATCTCTGCCGAGCCCTTTTTTCAATATTCGTTTACAGTTTCATGAAACATTGTGATAGGTGTTACATCACGATTGGCAAAGGCCATGATACCCCCCACCAAACTGTGAATATTAATATTTACATTTGCTTAAATAATTTTCTAGAGAATGATCGGAATAATCGCGCTCTACAGAATTCGAAAGGTCATCGAAAGATTTTAATTGAGTCGAATATATTTAATGAGAGTGCTTTCGACGCTTTGATCTTTGAGTGTGAAGTTTCCTCGCTTCAAGCCCTTGTCCCTGTAAATGGCGCACATGTAGAAACGCAGTACGATTGACCCTCATGCAGGAGAATTTGGAAACAACCAGTTATCCTGGTCACAGACTGGTGCGTCAATATCTAGTCCGCGCGTTATCGTACAAGTAAACATGGTAGAGGAGACAAGCTGACGAGGCATGTGCCACGAGAATCGGAAATCGCTTCAGGTGATTTCGCCGAATCGAAATCAATCTCTCTTGTAGCGTGAACGGACCAACATCGGGTATGAATTTGGATAGTTGCTAAGAGGGATAGGAACCTAAAAGTGACGAGTGGGGTTGATGTCTGCGGACTTCTCATGAAGATGATGAAGCGGTGGAGAACGATCTGAGATCCCCGAGTGCTTTTTTCCCGATACGTGGACAAGGGCCTGCTGAACATCTTTGCCAGAAGGCCAAGACACTTGGACACGTAAATATCGCCTGGTAACGGTTCTATTCTGTCCGTCTTCTTTTTCATACACCGGGATTGATGAGTTTCCCAGCTGGAAATTAACACAGAGACAAAGGACTCGCGTGCCGCAGATCGACGTTGTGACTGATCGATACTTTGTTTCAGGAAGACGAAAGGTTTTTTCTTTACGTGATTCATAGAGCCTTATGAATATATACGGATTCGAATATGGGCCCTACATTTCCCTCTAACTCCGTCAGTTTGCTGGGGCTGAACAGCCGGCACCAGGATATCGAGACGGGGAGGAATATCACTGATATGGGAAACTCATACCTGGCAGTCATTTACTTTTCATTTCAGCACCATTGGAAACCGATAGAATATTTGTAGATGCACTGGGATTCGTAGATAAGCGGGGATACATGTAATGGTATTTAGACTTTGTCATGTAGCAGATCGGGAACTGGATCATATCTGGCGGTTTTATTATTTACATTTTAACGGCGGATTTCCTCAGTAGAATGTTTTGTTTGTTTATCAAGTTTAGATAATTGTTTGTTTCTATTAATTCTAACGTTCTTTAATTGCCTTCTTTTACTCCTATGCTATGGAGAATAGTACTGCACTATTCTGCACAATATGATAGGCAACCCTAGAATGCCTGTAATATCATTTGTATCTGTTGATACTTATCAGGAGTCTGACAGATTCTGAGTCGTTCTATGAATAATATTTTGACTGCAGTTATTGGATGTTAAATGTTTTTATTTTTTATTAATATGCCAGACTGTGATAAACAAGGAAATATATGGAAAGAAAGAAAGTTTCGATAAATATTTTTGACGTTATGAGCCGTAGTAAAAGAGATACTTCAAAAAAATTTGAAATATACACAAATTCATAGAATTTCCTACACGTTGCATAGGCATTCTAGAGTTAATTTTCGAAATTTAGAAAATCTTTTTTTCTCATACACATCAATTTGATATCCTATGTCTAATTCATAATCTCTGGTCTTCAAGACCTAAACCACCCCTCTTCTTTGGTGAGGTCCAAACAGCACGAGTATGATAATAAATAAGTGGTGCGACCCCAACACTAACAGCAAAGGTCCGAGATTATTAGTGGCAAACTTAAAATATTTGTGCGTGAATCTAGGACATCCGTGAGGCATTCAAATCTGTAATAAAAAAATGTCTACAGCCATGATATGTATTGTCCAGTGATTTAAAGAATAGTAAAGTATTTCAGGGAACCATCACCTCCGTCCGATGCGCCTGGATCAGTACAAAATAACAAGACTCTTCAAGATAATCGTTGGGCTCCAGGCAGTCAATGGTACAACGAAAGAATTTCTGAATGATTCCTCGAAGAGGTAGCAAGACGTGATTTCCAAAAATCTACAGCTGGTCCAGATGGTCATCACGGATGATTGAGTAACAGAGTCACTAAAACTTAATAGAGAGCAGCAAGTTCGAGAAAATGGATTGCATCTGGCAATCTTCGATACAAAATCAAAAGGTGATAAAGCGATACGCATCCGTAGATATGGTGGAAGCAAAAGTAGCAAATATAGGGCATTCAGCGTAAGCTACGAGAAAGACTAGCGACGCATGTACTGTTAGGTAAATACGAAGAGTTAAGACGGATGATCGCTTCGTAAAAGGTAGCAGCCTACAGGCAGAATGACAGGTATCTAAAATCTTACGTGATCCCCAGTGCGTTCAGGTAACCAAGAAAATCAATAAATTTCAAGAAATACGAGTCGGCCGAAATAGGAGGCAGTAAAATGCAGCTATAATCGACGCTGAAATAGTGACGTTTGCATTGTAGGATAATTACTCACGCAAGTGCAGCTTTTAGGACATCTGGTTAGCCGCAAAGGAGTGCTCGATCTACGAAATAGAGCTTAAAGGTACACACGCTTACAGGGGAAAGATATTGTGAGGTTCTAAAATCAAACTAATAAAATGCATTGCTTTTCATCATGACCAAAATCGAGAGAACCTTCATAAACATAGAAAACAAGAAATGAGATAAGGTAGCTAACAGACTTTATATAATGAATCACGGCAACAAAAGTGTTCAGGAGGAGGTCTTTTAGGCTGAAGGGCCAGAGGCATAGTCAAGAGATAAATTAGCAGACTCTACGGAAATAGCGACCATCGGTTATACATCAAACAGAATCGCAACCGGTTTCACATGAAGAGATCGTGTTAAAGAAAAATAACAGGTTGATTATGGTAACCAAAAAATATACCTGGGATAAAAGTCCCGACTATATAACGATTAGTGCCGAAGATGTCTCACGACCAAAGAAAGCGGTCCAGGACCCGTAGGTGCCGAGCAGAGTATTTATTATAATGTGGCGTCAGGACGACACATTACAAAAGTCCCGCACTGCCGACGGCAAGGTGGAGCCTCCGGCCTCCATATTTAAGGTTTCGTGAGTCCCGGGTTCGGGAGGAGGAAACGGGGTAAAATAGTTCATCGGCGGTGGAGGCACGGGGTCCTTTTGCCGGGACGCATTATCGGTACCCCGGCAACTTTAACCGGCTACGGTTTGCAGCTTCGCGGGGAGGGCGCTGGAGAGGAGGATTGTTTTGATCTTTGACCTACCGCGCAGAGCGATAGGGAGTGAAGATAGTGTGCCGGAGAGAGTCTCTGGGTGAAGACTCGGGCGTCCGGCAGACCGCGGGGAAAGGACTTTTTGGGCCGATAGCCGAACTATCGGAGGACCATGGCTCCTATCTTTTGTTGTTATCAATATAGTGCAAGTGCGTGGCCGAGTGCGTCGAACACCGAGTGCCCAGTGGACGCCCTCGTGGAGCCGAAACGCGGCACCATGCAAGTAGGCAGAAGAGACACAGCCACCACTATTTGGATTTGTTAAGCGGTTTATGGGAGAGCCAGTTTTCGGTAAGTCCCGCGAAGGCGGTCTTACTGAGAGAATATTTCAGGCGCTAGGATAGCGGAGCAGGACTCATTCGGAAACACGGATCCCTAGGGTGGTTACCGACGTCAGAGCGCACATTCCCTACGAAGAGGAAGCTCGTCTCCAACGAGACCTGTTGGGATCGCGAATGGCGCCGCGAGGGGATTCATGGATTCGGCAGGCACGTCGAAATAGGAACAGATCTTGGGCAGAATAGTCCTGAGCCGCCATTGGGGAACACACTGTACGCGACGGGATTTGTATTGTAAAATCTTCCGTTTATTTAACAGTAATAAACGAAACGGTTTCCTACTTGTTGCGTAGTCATTTTGCGCGCTTATCCACCGACTCAGAAATTCTCTCTCGTTGCCCCAATGTTCCTCTCTAACATTTTCAGTGCGCTGAGGCTGAATCGCCGGGAAAAATTGAAAAACGGTCGTGGTTTTCAAATCTTTTTTTATTTCAGCACGTTGGGCGCAGCCACGGATCATTTACAGACTACGCCGATGCACGAAATACGTCACAATATCTTTCACAGGAACTCTATTTCCTGGGAAACAATGGACAATTATTATAGATTCTCGCAGCACATTCCACTAAAGAAAGATAGATAAAAAAAACAATAGTTTGTCCAAGGGTAGGCAGTCGGACACTTTATGTTTTGTGTACACTCTCTGGTTTAATTACGGAAGTAGTCGTAATGATAATCTGTTAGTTTCCCAGGGGGAAGCAGCCCTATTTAGTTCCACAGACATGGTGCGGCTAATGCTGGTGTCGTCACGTCAAGACATTTTGTGCTACAAAACTCGACTGTGGCCGTAACTGTCTCTAAAGAAACTGGTGCTAGAGATAGTTGACACTCGTAGAGCAGTAGGGATAGCTGGACCCGCTCCAGGCAGGCAGAATGGCTGGCGAACTTCTTGTTGGCTGTCGACAGACGTATATTTGGAAGAGGAGAGTTCTAAGATGTAGGATAGAGTTAAAGCAGTCGGTAAGGCAGATCCCTCGGCTATCAGTTAAGGTAGTTCTCCAAGATAGCAACAATTCGAAACCCAAATGGCAGCACGCGGTGACGTTGGGGTAATGCGTATAGAAGTATAATAAAAATATAAATATCTGGTGTAATGTAATTATTATACATCAGTGGTCCTCTAAAACGTTAACGCTGAACAGTGTTGCTATCACGGGTTGTACTAAACCCAAATCTCCCCATTGTGACGTAAAATAAAAAATAAGTAAAAATGCATGAATTTTCAATCTTCTGCAATAAAAAATAATTCAACGTTGTTTTATTCGTCATTATTTTTTACGGTTGACATTTTCGAAAATATTTATTTATATTGAAATTTACCTATATATATTTTTGTTTCTTATATCCTTGCGTATTGATTAAGAAAAAAATAATCAAAATCCAATAATCAGAGCAAAAATGACAATCTAGAAAGAGAATCAGACCCTCGACAGGCAAGAGCGTATGCCAAATTATAAGAAAAATATGAGACATTCTGGCATTAGCAAATACAAACAAAATTCTGTAAAGCAACACTGGATTAATATAAGAATCGCATAATTTATCGAAAATCAACAAGTTATGTAAATATTTGCTTATCTGTAATCTCAATCGGTAAGCTTCCAAGTTTGAACTGAGTAAATTTGAATAATTTTATAAGTTTCTTACAGATTCTCTTTAATTTGCAAAGAAACTTTATCGCGTGAATTTCACGTTACTTTCTATCGACTTTCATATTCGTATTATTAACTGGGTACAAAATTTCATACGGAATTATGTCGAGAGTTTGAACAAGAAGTTTAGCTGAGTTAACGAAAGAATATCGCAATCTGAGAAGTAGCTCTAATTTTACCGTTTCACGAAATACTCAACCGAGGGAGAAATTCAAACATTTTGAAAGGCACTTCTGACTCTACTGATAAGAAGTTCAATAATTGACGTCTCATCCTGTGCTTGCATGAAGTCAGACACAACAAGGGGAGTCAAGTATTCCGTTCTGTTATATATTTGGCTACTATACAGAATTAAAAAAAAAAGTTAAGGTATCAATTAAAAAGGTACATTCTATCGGCAAACAACAGGACAGAAATGTTTACTATATACGTCAGAATACATAAACTATGTATAGTATAATTCTCGATAATTGTTCGATTAGTACCATCGATGCAATAATGCCCACGCCCAGGCACGACAACGAATTAGCTACATGCAAAAATTGCAGAAATACCACAACCTTGTGTGGGGGATGGTAGTGGTGAAGGGACACTGCGAATATAAACATTGGCATACCGACCGACCATTTTTCTCTTTTCCCACCTCTAATTGTTTGGTGTTTTACTGCGTTTACATTTAATTCAATTTCTATTAACCCATTTTTAATGATCACCGTACATCTACCTGCTTTACACTGTACATTAACGGCCTAGCGCTGTACTATTGCAGTATAATTTACGCATTTCTCAACCAGTCGTCGTACGCATTTTTATAAAACTGTTTTTCCTTAGGCCACCTCCGTACATGTACAACGATACATTCTCAATTTCTGGGCGAGCATCGCACGCGTACGGTGTCGACTTATACACTAGGGGCTGAACGTCCTACATAAACGTAAGTGCGTAATTGTCCTGCATTCGGCCAGGAAGACGCGCATCATTGGCTTTCACGAGTGGATTAATGTCGAAATATTATCATATTTTGAACCTTGAACTTTTTAACAAAATGAATACACCTATCCACGCAAAAAATAATAAGATACTGCCGCACGTTCTATACGTTCGTACATAAAGATAGGGGACAACGATCTAGAAATTTACATTCCGGATAGATCATGCGTATCATTCAGTTTCCTATGTGTTTTGTAACCTGTTGCATATCTGTAAATTTTAAACTGCCTAATTAACATACTTGATGCACATACGAAAAAGATCGCAAAATATTTTTCCTGCAATATTTTAACTATGCATATTGCATCATTCGGAGTTACTCGTGTCACATAAAAAGTCGAAGATTGTTTACATCTACCGCACGTAAGGATATATTATCTTAATTATATTCTTTAAACTAGAAGTTAAGAAAGAGCCTTATCAAGGTTAATTAAATAAAATATATTGAGTTCTGTGTATCGTCACCGCTACAAGTGGAACTTGCTGTCAGCTGAATGAAATTCTGACAAAATTATATTTCCATGTACACTTCTACGAAAAATCTTAAATAGCAAATTGTAACGTATTTCTTTTTTCTTAACTCGATACCGATAAGCAAAGTCTGAGAACGAACTAATCTTCGAGAACTAACCTACGTTATCTTTGGCCGTCCACCCTTCGTAGATGCATCCGCAAGCCAGGCGGGCGCCAGCCAATTCTTGTATCACCGGGAATTGACGAGCCAGTATAAACTGAGAGTTGGGGTGGAACAGGCCCAACTCCACCAAAAACCAGAGTTCTGACGGAACCTATCAGAAAGGCGATAGCTTAGCGGATCCTATCGATGTTTGGGGACGCGTGAAATCGAGAATCGCAACCGTAGGTGCTGATCTTTGGGGTCGCGTAAAATCAGCAAACGCAACTGGAGGCACGAACGGGAGCGGACGGAAACGGAAATGCACGGCCGCTCAGACTGCTAGGTTACGGTAGAGAGGGTCGGAGTAAGCGTCAGGCAAATAGTGCGCGATACAGAGAGCAGCTGATCGAGAACATAACAGATCGAAATCCCTTCACCAATTAATAAATTGGGAGTCCTTACCGGAGCTGGTGCAGTTGATCCGTGATGATCGGGAACCGTATCCAAGGGACTCTCAGGTGGGGACTGCACTAGGGCACAGCACTACACCTCCGGAACACTTACAGAATATCCATAGGAATTCCTGGATATCGCGAGAACTACATGAGCGAAAACTGTCTATACCGTATCGAAACGCGGCTAGAAAAACAATCAACAGATAGCACGGGAGCGCGAGCCAGTTCGTGACACCTCGGTCGGTGCCCCGAGACAGACTAATTTGACAATAGCCAAATTCGAGAACTAATCATTCTGATTGGTCGAGATCCTTATAGCCGATAACTCTTGCTTTCCTTCGAGTCGTCCCTTTAAACCAAATCGAGAGCGTTCTTTAACGAATCGGTACGTAACATAACTGGAGATCCTCCACGGCCGCTTCCCCAGGGCATCGGGCGACAGCTGGGCACCACATCCTTAACTCGGGCAGGAGGTTCCTCCCCTGCCCTTAACTTTATCCAAACCGTAACCTCCGCCCGCTCTACAGCCCTTTGCCCATCTCCAGCGGGGCGCCGGTATTTCAGTTGGGCCTCTGCCGGTCCGTGGAGACGCCTCCGTCGGATACTCTCCGCTGCCGAGCAACTCGCTACGTCGAGACTATCTCCTCTCGGCAGATTCGAGCACCTCGACCTCAACTACACAATAACGAAATCTTCCGAGAGAGCATTGGCATAACTATACTAACCAACCCGAGAGCGTAGTTTCTGAACAGGGTGGCGACCCGAAGGGAGCCGTAAAGCGAGAACGTTATCTGTATCGGTAACCGGAGTCGCCTTGTGACCGAGATTCGAAAAATGACGTCACAATATATTATCACATCAACTATTTCTAGAAAGTGATCTACGTCATATCCCCCGTATTTTGAGTCATTATAAGCTATAAGCTATTCGTACGCTTATATGAAAGGTTATAAATCGACATATTGAGTTCAACTACTAGCTAATTAATTCTACATATTACGGATTTGATTCATTATGAAAATTCGATTAATTCTAAAAGAGTCGAAAGACAATGTATTGTCTCTAAATCGGTTCAATATTTTCACGCAAGTCATCCATTAATCGTACCTATAACCTTCTGCCATGAAAACTACAAGACCTTGACAAAAAATTCGCCGCCCTATAAGGGTTAAGTAGGATCCGTCGATCGATGGACGAACAATAAGTAGTTTCACGCTAACTCGGGTCGTAATGCGAATCGAATGGTTGTGGGACACGAAGTTGCGGTTAAAGTGGACATTAATGTGTCACAGTGGTATTACATTGCGATATTAGACTCTAGTTTACAGTGTCCATCTACAGATACTTCGAAGTGATTTAGAACAAATAAAAAAATAAAATAATCTTATCACCAGTAATCGGGTCAATGACCAATATAAGATCGCAGGAAAATGCAATCAAATTGATTTCTTCGGATAGTAGGTCTGATCGTAATTGTTCTACGGAGTTTGCCATTCCGTGGGGATTTAATCACACGAAGTACAGCAAAGTACAGGAGTCAAAGTGCAGCTACCTTATCTCTTCTGGTTATCTAGGAAGGTATTGGCGCTCTGAAATATTAAACACAATGATGTATAGTCGCTCGACGAGTTCAATGTATTTTTTTGACAGTTCGCAAGCAATGCGATCCTTAGCAAATTATCTGTGGTTTACCATAAAATAATGTAAAAATATGTTAAAATAGAAAAATAAAATATATTTAGTGCAAAACCATGCATTATAAATATTTTGTGAAATTTTCAAAAAAATACAAAAACTCTTCGTGGACCGACTGTACATTGAGTGGTGAGCAGTTTAATTGAATTATATCGTATCTCCTCTTGATTCCGTATCTACGCCCACGGCTGTCCACTGCAGCATTAGAATCGCAACCCGCACATATTGCGTTGCGTTGAGTGGCATTTTACCTCATCCAACAGTTGTTCACATATATCAATGATATATGCACTAAAGGACTAGACATGCGCATTCCTGTCAACAAACGTGAAGCTTTCCTTATTCAAATCATAGTATAGTCGAGCATTTGTACTAATAAGTGTCATGACTTCAAAAGCATTTTCTAAATCAGTGTTAATATGTATAACGGATAGTGAATATGGGACCGTGGATGGGCCTTGGATCTGCGATAACAACTACCGAAGATAATGGCGAATATTTTACTCTATTTCTCGATCTCGTTACAACTTTTCCTCAGTTGATCGTCCATTTCGCGTCTTTCTATCGATCGCACTAGTCAATCCAGCATCACGGTGAGACAGATGATTTCAATCTTTTACAAGTGTCATATATGGCTGTCTTATATAAATACGGGTTTCGACTACAAGTTCATCTCTTTCACTGTCAGCAGTGCCCTTATAACTTTTATGTTGCTAAAAAGTTTACATGAGGATCATTTGAACAGAAATATTATAAATTGTAGCAAGATTTACAAAATAAATTTTTAAGACACAATCGCAATGATAGAAATTGATAAAAGTGTCGAAATTGTTAATATATAGTTCGTTATTGTCCATATATATTAAATATCCATGAGTATGAATTTCCAGGAAAGCTGTAAGCTTTCATCAATAAAAAAAAATACGAGGATATCACTGAGAGAGTTTAATGGACCTGAAAACTTATATTTCACATGTTCAATTGAGAGAACCAAACAGAGTCGAGAAGGATAAGCCTGAAGCACGATGAAGTTTAACCCTAACGGCACCAGATAAACGGGCAAAAGGGGTAGATTGCCCTCCATGTCAAAATAGCGCTGATACCTGATAGCGGTTATCAATGGATGATTGAGCATCCTGTAATAAAGCTTCCTGACATGACGGGTTCTGAATTTTTTTAAAGGCAATGCGCATTTTGCGCAACGTGTGCCACATTTTTTGTCGATGTCCGCGATTAATTAGCACGTGGCTACGGGAATCTGTACAATGACTGAATTTTAGATACGTCATATGAAATGAAATAATTGTTCATGAACTAAGTATAGTTTACGTTGTACGGACGTACTGCTCCCTCTGTCTAGATGTTTACATATATAACTACTGTATAATAAAATCTAGCTTACCGACCGCTGATATTTCAGTGCCATTAAAATCTCTAATTATTTTTGCATCCTGCACAAAGATTCTCATTTAAGTAATCACGAAGCATATATGTGATGGCAATGGTGGTGCTTGAGAAAAGATAGTGGACAGATTTGAGGGTAGAATGATACGCTGGTCTAGAGAAAGATCTTCTCTTTTCCATTATGAAAGATAAAGTGCTTTGTGCAAATATAAGATAAATGAATTGCAAATCTGTGAATATGAGATGAAATCAATTTTGTTAGAAAACGCATATCTTTTTGTTTTTCTTTTTATTTTTCATATATTTTTTCCCCTTTCTTTTAATTTTTCCCGACACTTCTTTGATTTTCGATATGATTTTCGTATCGTTTTCCTATTTTTCTTTCTTTTATGAGAAAATAAAGTCTTTTATTTTCTTCGAAGCTCACTCTTAAATTTCTACTAATTTATGGTTCTCGGCTGGATTGTAAATCTACTGGTGATTTCTTTAGTATAAACTATGTAGAGAATTGCAGTTTGTTGAGAAGAGTCAGATAATCTGAAAATTGATGATTATAAGTATGACTTTTTTACTTATGAACGTGTACTATATCGAGGTAACAAGTATATAAGAGACATTGTGTAAGTCATGCTCGAAAATTTTACCGTTGTCAAATCGCTATTATTAATGGTACATTTTGCTAAGGGTAAAACTCGAATTTGACGTACATAAGATATTTTAGGTCGACTTTCAACAAAACAAGATTGAAATATTTTGGAAACATACGTTAATTATTCTCTGACTATCCTAAGTTCAGAGCGTTTTTCCTGTCAAGTTGTAAAAACGTATGAAATAAAAAGATAGCAAAAAAAGTAAGAAAAAAATTCGTTCCATGGAAACTGAAAACTTGGAAACTTCCGGTGCTATAAAAGTTTCACCCCTTCACCCTCATCTACACGATAACACGTACGCATGGCTGGCAAAAAGACGGAGCTGGTTTATATGCAAAAGGTATCAGTCGTGTACGTGTAGGATACGAGTGTGCATTTTTTTTTCTATATCATCCTCATCCCTCTTGATAGATATCTATCTTCCTCATCCACCTGCCCTTTCTCCTTCGCACTGACTTTTTCCTCCCACTATCCCTTCTTTCCCTATCTTTTATTTTCTCTCTCTCTCTCTTTCCCCTCTCACCATTTCTCCCTTCTCTCTCGCTCGCTCTCTTACTACCATCATTCGGCATCCTCCTTTCTTCTGAGTTTAGTACGAGTGTTCGACGTTGGATGTACACTAGAACGGATGGGACGTGATAGACGGGGTTGGTACTGAGATGCTGAATCTGATGGGGGTTGCTTCTGATGCCGTTGCGGAGTGCGGAATGTAGATGGATATGCCGTAGACGTGATTTGGAGCGCATCCCCTTAATGCATCATTCATCACGCGCACTGCTATGCAGTCTATCACGGATCGTCTTGGTTACTGTAGTTAATTCACAATTACGAAAGGTTCTTCTTACAAGGCAACCTTGGTAGGTGTCCACCTCCGATTTTTTTTCATTTTCACATAAGTTGTAGTACTCGAAAAACTAAGCGACATGTGTTTTTTTTTTATTGGCCCAAATTCAGTTTTTGGGGGGTGAAAACCGCCACCGAAAATTGGCGCATTAAAACACTCATTTAATTATTTTACACATAAAAGCGGTATCTTTCGTAATGAGACCAACTGGAAAAATTTTTTCAATAAAGTTTATATGTTTCTGCCTTTTTGCGAAAAATTATTTTCTAGGGGGTAACCACCTTTAAGTACATTCTATTATGTTTCTCTTTAAAAAGATAGTTTTTGCGAACAAAACTAACCGGAAAAACTTCTTCACAATGAGAAATCAAAAATGTGATTTCTCAACTTTGTCAAAAAATTGTTATGGGGGTGAACCACCCCAAAATTATTTTTCATTATACAAAACCACCATAAGTGTAGTTTACTGTTGGTATGTTTCCGTAGAGTCTTCGGGATTCCGTAAAATCTACGAGAATCCAATAGATTTTTCCTTCAAGACATGTTCCAACACATTTTGTGAAGTTCAAGGATGTGAAAATGTAGCCATTATTAGATGTTCTTGGTGCAAAAAATCCTTGTGCTTTAAGCATTTCTTCGAAGAGCATCATTACTGTAACACATACAGTGAATAATAAAGTCTGATAATGCTTGCTTGTCTTATCAATCTATTTGTTATATAGGGAATACTTTTCAATCATAGACTGAATTGTGGTTTTTCAGCTTTATTCTTGAGATAAGGCAAATATCACTTATCGAGTGTCAGAAGTATCACACAAAAGCAACTTTTCAAACTGCTACCTCACAACGGCTACCCTAGTGCTATTGTTTTCGCTCGACACTAGCGCTCACTGTTTTCTCTAGTCTCTCTCAGATGGCGCTTCGGCCAACATTAGCGCGACTTACAAATAACATTTTAAAGCGTAATATTAAGATATAAAACTAACAGTATCAAATTCCTGCAGTTATAACACTTATAATTTATAATAATTCCTTGGTAATTCATATTTTCCTAATTTAACGCGTAATTTTGATAATGTAAATTTATATAATATAAGTTCCTTTATTCTACGGAAATATACCAACAGTAATTTGTACTTATGGTGGTTTTGTATAATGAAAAATAATTTTGAGGTGGTTCACCCCCATAACAGTTTTTTGACAAATTATAGAAAATCACATTTTTGATTTATCATTGTGAGGAAATTTTTCCAGTTGGTTTCATTATGAAAGATAGAGCTTTTATGTGTAAAATAATTAAATGGGTGTTTAGTACCCCAATTTTCGGGAGCGGTCTCGTCCCCAAAAACTCAATTTGGGCCGATAAGAAAAAACACGTGTCGCTTAGTTTTCCGAGTACTACACATATGTGAAAACGAAAAAAGTCAGAGGTGGACACCTACCAAGGTTTCCTTGTTAGTAACGTGGTTATATTTATGATTGTCAATGAGTCTTTCCTCACTCCATAAAAATTCATGGTTTTTTTATAACATAATAATTTGTACAAAAATTTAATCTATTTCAAGTTTCTTACATTATTACTAATACCCAATATCGCAATGATTCAATAGAAGTTGATGACCTATTTGCACTGGAACAACTGAAATGATTGAATAGTTTTACATGCTACATCGAGACTAGATTGAACTTGAATCGATTGAACGTTCAAAATTTTACTGAAGTAAAAATTTTCAACGTTCTCGTTAATTTTAAATTAATTTTAAATATTCTTGTTAATTTATGATGACGCTCTTGCGTAATCTGTTATAATCATTCTTGAAATCACATTCTACCGATTAGTTGCTATAAATTCCACAGGTTCGGAGACATTGCGAAAGATATTGTAAAAGCTGCAAAGTATTTGGGAATATGACTCCTTTCATGAATGTCTATATAACGACGACCAAACTCAGCTGCTGAATCTCTCAAATGTAACATCGAACTTCGCTATTATTGGCTCTGATGTCTAATGGAAACGTCACGTCCGGTTTTATCTAATATTTTGCGTTTCCAATCATACGGCGTCTTGATTTACTTTTATTTTACGCAATTCTCCAATCGGACATTGCAGTTTTCATCATTTAATCCAGCGTGAAGGTTTTACTGGCGACTACGCTAACCATTACGGAGAATGGATAGAAGGAAAACTCGTTGAGACGTAATCATTTGCTGCAAGGAAATCCCATTTGACGGTTAATTAAAGCGAGTTGAATATCCCCCTTTATACTGAAATCGGTCGAAAAATCTAAGATAATCAATAAATATTTATAAAAATTCTTATAATCGATTTCAATAATTTCAGCTAGTTTTTCAATATATCAATATAGGTTACAATATGTTGCTGATTTATAGGATTTTAATATCGCACAACCGATATGTAACGAACGTTTGAAGTAACTCCATGCGGAAGATAATAAATATTGGGCTCAAAATTTATCTGTACATGTTGGATAGCAATCGATCGCTGCACCATACATTTGTTATCATATATATATCCAAGACTGTCACATTCAACGATAAAATTTTACGGTCGAACAGAAATCTTCTGAAATAGGGGAAAGGACAGAGTAGTTCAAAACAATACCAATTTCACAGTTAGATAGGAGATACGAAAAAAAAAAAGATAAAAGTGGGAAAATAACATAATTTCGCAAGTACCAGACATTTTTTGTCTTTCCTTGTCAGTGACTCGTTTCTTAAATCCCCCATCCAGATGTCACTGAACGTCCCGCACTCAGCCCATCAAAGTGCCCTTTGGTCGTAGCCCGCTGGGAACGCATTACGATCTCAGTTATAAAGCTTTTATATTAATATCGTCGTGGCTGCACGTATTTCACAGTTTGGGTACAGTATTTTACCCGTTGTCAACCTTATATTTGACGTCTGTCTTATAGGGAGATCTCGGTCATCTTTATCAAATACTGTAAGATGCGAAAATATTACTATGAAGAAACATATTATTCTATCGATCGATGTTCCGTCGCATACGGAACAAGTCAATGTTACATACAGTGTAATCTATCATTATCTAAATCATATTCCGACTGGTATTGATATTTTAACTAATTGTAACATATGCGTTGCCCCAAGATGATTGATCAGTTCAGAACATACCTCTCTGGCCTGGTTGCTGTAAAAAAGGTTTTAGAAGTCTACGTAGGAATTGCTCGACATATCGCACAGTCAGTGAGCCACGTCCAAGACTATTTGACATTTGTCTAGTAGGAACTGCTTGCTCTGTTTTAAGAATCTGTACCTTGTACAGATTTTTTTACTACCATTTTGGACAATCGAAGCGTCCTTTCAGGAAAAGTGCTGTTATCATACATTATAGCATCAGACGTCCACTCGAGGCTTGGGTCAAGCGCGGAAAACTCTTATTATCATGACGTGAGCGTCACACGGAATTCCCAAGTCAGGCATGATCTTCGACAGGGATGTTCAATATTCTTTATCCTAATGGTCCCTTATGTGATTGGTGACAAGTAAAAAATTCTTAATTTCGGATTTTTTAATTTTGCACCAATGGGATTAGCAAGCTCTATTTTTAGAGGAAGTTCTCGTCACTAGTCACCAAAGTAGTCCAAAATTTCAGTTGACGAAGTAAGCATCGGACATGACCGACAACATACTCTAGCAATTTGTTATCGATGTCTCTCCTGAGACCAGCGCACTCTTATGATTAATTGTCAATAAATTAACCTGCCTGTAGCTTATCTGCAATTGTTTTAACTAATCAACATCAATTTGAGGTGCGCCAGTTCACGCTTTCTACAATGTCGGCCAGTACACGTTCGGCATTAGGATTTTACGACCCTAATTGCCTCGCATCGTAAATCGAGTCCCACTGTGAGGCTGAATAATCGAGTGAGACATTAATTGAGGACACTGATTCGATACTGATCTGTGATAAAATTTAAATATCGGAACATAAAGTTTGTCTTAAGATAGTTGTATCGTAAAATCTTTTTCGTCCGAATTTTCCTCAAACTTTGATAGTTTATTTTGATTGAGTTCCACCATCCCAATATTATAAAAGACAATGTCAAAATTCGAAATTTTCACGCATCAAACATGCGACACGTGTATATCCAGCGTATCATAACAGCATGTTTTTTTTTAATGATAAAAGCTCGTCAGAGTTTAATAAATAAGAAATATGTTATGAGATAAGATGATAGGAATGCTTGAAACTTTTTTCAAAATTTTCTTCCGGCCCATTTAAAACTTACAAGTATCTGAAACACAAAATGCCTTAGAATTTCTTTTCTTTTACAAGCGATTAACTTAGAATCAAATCAACTAGTGTTACGTCCGCGTAAGAACCTTCAATTATATTTCATGCAACGTATTGCGCACCTCTATCGAAATGGAAGCAGCCTTTGCTATACATAGATCACCTTCATCTGACATAGAGCCATAACAGCAGAACCTTAAATAATACCTTACTAAGAATTATTCTAACTCATCGCCCACCATGAATAAACATATTGACAGTTCTCCATCATATTTATATCAAGGCCAAGGCCAGAATATGCTTCTAAAGAAATCATGGTGTAAACAAAAGATCAAGCGTATGTAGGTGTTCCAAATTTTATCTTATAAGGAAGGGGTTACAAAAGACAAATTAGGAAACGGAGATTAAAAAACTCCGCCCAGTGACGGGAGTTAATAACAATTAGCCCTAGATGAACTGCAAATAAGAAGTCACCACTTAGTAAAGTCCAGTTTGACCCCTGACCAGTTCCGGATCAACAGTCATAGAGTCAAGTCAGAAGTCAGAAGAAAAAGATTCAGTCAGATGACACAGAAATTCATTGTCTAAAAGTTCAACTCAAGAAAAATTCCAAGTTCAATTCCTATATCGAAGGTTCAATTCTTTAAATATTTCTAAGTCTTTTGTCGCCGATTCCGAATTCAACCTCAGTTAGTGAACACCGTACTATCAACCAGTTTATTAACGTAAGTTATTCTATTTTATGTTTAAATAGAAATATACTGTTTAATCTGTTCTTATTCAACTCAATCTATCGCATACTTCTCTTTTAACTGTTCTCCTTCAAGCCCTAAACCAGCATTCATCCTCACCCAACAATTATATAATCCCAAATTCATAATTAAACGCACAACACCGTGAGTAGAAGTTCAGGTTATTCATTTCCATAATAAATTCACATTGTGGACTTAAATTTTAACCACCGTCGGTAACGATTCTTCCTGCATAACTATTCTCATGACCATCAACGACGCGGGCTGTAAGTAACCGGCCGATTCCGGGTAAATTTTCGAGAGATTAGACCTTAAACAGGCCATCGTGACCGGGTGCAATTGTCGTCATACTAGCATATTTCACATTTTTGTATATTACTTACTAATCATAAATGCGTTATTTCAACAAAATCAAATTTGAGTATGTTATTGTAATCGTACAATGCTTTTGTTTCTGACTAGCATCCATTTTTGGACCTTACTGTCGCGAGACAACCACTTTAAGGCAGTTCGCCAGAAAAATCTCACAAGCAGACCCCTTTTCTTTAGAATTTGATTAAAAGAGTCGAGGCTCCTATGCCCTTATGCAAAATTCGAATGCATTTTATCGTCTAGTTAATGAGATATTAATTAATATCTGTATTTGACCGAAAATGCTTAATGTACTCAAAAGTTAAAAATTTGTCCTACTTATTAAAAACTATAACATCAGCTGAAAGCTTGACATCTATACTTACTGAACAATTTTGAAAATTATTTACCGCACAGTTATGAAGAAATAATGTGTCTAAAGTAGACATGTGGCGTTTTTCTCCGTCTTCATTGGGATGATCTCTGTTTATACGTCATCGGTAGGAAAAAACATGGCGGCACAAATCGCGCGATAAAATTTGCAAATTCTTAATATCGCCTTCAATTTGTTGCACAAGTTTTTTCAAAAAAAATCTTTCAGTGTGTAGTTTATACATTTCTTCACTTACAACTACGTCAATTCAGCAAGATTATAGACTTGATGCTATTAACTGTTAGTAAGCACGTGCTGTCAAAAGGATGATTTAACTACCAACCATGCAAACGCATTTACAAATATTATCACTTAGAATTAGTACTAGTCAAAACGTCCATATAATAAATATTGGAAAGCATTATGAATTGCTTATGGAGACAATTATTATGTGCAATTATTAAATTAATATTTTAACGGTACAAATTGACTAACAAATTGGCTCTAAGTACTCCTGTACTGAAAATAAGCAATAAGGACACTCGGATAGTGTCAAATCCAACCGACAGGTGAAAAACTCCTCTCAAAAATCAATCTGCTGACAATAATATATCAATAATGCTAATAGATGATTGGCACTTCTCGCTGATAAATCTATCATTTCTTATACTCAAATAGAGCCTCCAAAATCAATTTAGATATCTTAGACTACAAATAAAAAGTAATCAGAACGGGAGCAAGCGCGGATTTAAGTTTGAAAGGATAACGCAAGTATACAGTAAAGTCATCGAAAAGTCTTCTCACATGACATATGCCTTCTGGGATAGAGCATATTAGTTGCAATAAATTTATATTATTGAGAATTTTGTCGAAAGCTCCGGCATATTAGCACGTTCCATTCCGCCGCGCAGATTACGTAGAGAAAATTGGTGGAACTTCTGAAAAGAGCATAGCGATCTTCCCCAGAAACTTAGTTGACGCCATTTTGATTTCGATCTATTACCCTCGCCGAAATTAGTCAATTTGCACGTATAGCCATAGCGAATAGTTAGGCGGAGCGTCACTAGGGCTACCTTACTAACATAGTCGTGTTATCTGTTCCTCAAAGACAAGCCAGAGCGAGATAGGAATAGATAACAACAAACATAGGACGTTCCTCTACCAGTCCTTTCCTACATTACCGGCATTATACTTGACGATTATAAGTGACTTATTTCAAAGACTGTTGTATCTATTATCGATAATTCAATAAACACTCGTTATTTTATTATATCATATAATCCTGTGCCGCCTAAGTTCTCAAAAACGCCAGCCTCGAGCATTTACCTGCATCCTCTTTCGCACACTCGTAAGGAGCGTACGAAATTGCATTACCGACAAAAGTTAAAATATTTAAAAATATGCTTTATTATATTTTTATATTCATTTGCCGATTTAAAACAAATTATACATAAATGTTGATTTGGTTTTGGAAATTTTCTGGCGAAATACTTTAAACAACTATGGTAAAAATTACACAATTATTTTTTATTCTAACTTAAAATCGAAAGCGCTAAAGAGATGCGAATCTAACTATTCTATTCACATTCAGAGCTTAATTTGGTCTTTAGATTTTAACTGGAACACTGAAAAATATAAAAATTTTTCATTGCAAAAATTGAGATAACATTTATATCTATTTCTATACATTTTTCCCATAATTTTTAATTATTATTTTTTACTGATATCATACAGGTATTTATGAAATTTGTTTGATAATTTTTTTGTTCATTTATAATAAATAGTAATAACAAAAGACACGCAATAATTAAATGCTACATTAATAGTTTAGTACTTACATATGTACTCACCATCATAAATGTAGCGTTTCAAAGAAAGGTTTCCTGAAGAGTTGTACAGGGCATATTCTTCATCTCGACTGGACTTGCATTCGCCTGTACTCTATTCAAACTATCCGCGACCAATTTCTACTACAATTGTGTTTCAGAAACATTAATTGAAGTGCATATATATATATATATATTATATATATGTGTGTAATTGTGTTGAATAATTAAAGGCATCTAGCTGTAAGCTTCAATGTTTGGCCGTTAGGTGTGAAATTCATGTCGCGCGACTATTCTCGGATTAAGATACTCCTATATGTTTCATACAAGGTCTAAGAATAAACGAAATATATTAATAATTGCCATAAGGTATGATAATACTTATCATATTACCAGAAATACCGACAATATCTAATCGATGATAAACAACACGAATATAAGATGGTTTGATTAATTTTGAAAATTTGTACGATGACCTTCCCATTGGCAATTTCATTTAACAAGAAGATAGTTTCTAAGTGAACTCTTCCATCATAGTCGAATGAATGCACGTAATATATTTTTTTTGAGTAACATGAATCAGCACAAAGATTATGTTTACGATAGTAGGAACTCATTACACCTGACAAGCAAAAATGGGAAAAAAAACTTCAATTTAAACTTACAATCTATCTAATAAGTCTCTGCGTTATAGATTGGCAGCTAAACTTATTACTGGAACTGACATTTTGATATCGGGACCAATCGTCCTAGCGGATCTCTTTTATAGATGAAATGAAGGGACTGCCGTATAATCCTATACCAGAGGTAGCAGTTCCGAAGAAGAAGTAAAGAATAAGGATGTTGGAGAACATTGATGAATAAAGTCGGCATTGCTATGGGACATAAGATAACGGTAAAGGTTGTCAAGCTGATACTGTATTATGCGCTTTGAAGGAATGTTTTCATAATGTTTTTCTTATAACATGATACTCGACAGCATTGCTAAATATTTAATGAAAATTAATAATGCACAGGGTTGCGACGAAATTTGATGAAATTTTTTAATTAAAAATTTAGGAGTATTATACACCAAGCAGTTATACCTTACACAGTCATTAAAATGATAATGATAAATAAAACTCTAGTTATCTGCATCTTCACAAAAAGTCTTTAAAATGCATGAATATATAGCTTGCGAAACTGATTCATATAAACCAAGTGTGCTATATTTAATCAAGGTATGCTTGTCAAACTAAGTTTACTACAAGTTTTTTATTATTGAACTAGTCGATATAGTCATTTGTACTCCTTTGTGAGGTAGACTTGTTACTGTTTTTTATTTTATACAAATATCGTTTAACTGTGTTAAATGTACTTGATTTTGCTGATGTTCATTATATCATAAAGAACAATTTTTTTAAGTGCAGTGATCGTATTGTAGAGATCATATGCAGACTTATCTATTTGCTAGTAGAATTATCATCAGAATTTAAATGTGCGAGTATAACATTCACAATTCCATCTTTGTTTACAGTGTACAGATCTCATAAAAATGGCAAAAAATTCAAATAATAATAATTTTGCTCACTGACGACGGAAGATGTGGACTGAAACTATTTAGAGTGATTACGGTAGCGGTGAGTTAAAAGACAAATAAGGGAGGACCGAGAAGAACTAATTGTCGATTAAAATAGGCCACCCACCGATTCCGGTGGCAATGTCGTAAATTACTGGGACGGAAACCGACGATTTCCTCAAAGGCGAGACGCAACGTAACGCGACTATTATTTCCCGCAAGTTTTATTTCGCGTTGGATTGCGAAGGAGACCTGGATAAAAAGGAAAATGAGGGAAACGAGGCCTAATTGAATTGAATTGAAAGAAATGAGTTTAAGTTCTACTGGCTCTTGCCACTCCCTTGCAGGACATAATCAGACGCTCTGTTACCTCTTACTGCTTGAATGAACTTGAGGACGCCATTTTAGGGCTCTTAATTCTTCTCTTTTTACTCCTTCTGTTTTTGGACTTCGTGATAGTCTCTTTTGTGGAGAAAGTACCAACAAGTCACTCTCTAATGGGAAGAGGTGTTTGCATTTTTACGTTCTTAATAATCGATAAGTAGTTTTATTTTTGTAGGATTTGAAATTATTTTATTGACTCCGTTAACCCCGTCCGTAGTATATATATCTGAAAGTGGATGAAATATATTTTCCAAATTTAAATGGCAAATTGACCATTGCTCGGAAATACTGCACATCCAACTATATAGCGAAATGTGTCATTTCCTATGCTTTCCATGGTAGTCACGTTTATGCACTAACAAGTACGTCATTATTCTTATGTATTTCTAACGTAAAAAACAATACACTTGTAAGTGTTTAAAAAGTGACTACCATAAAAAACATATTGAATAACACACGTCGCTAAGCACTTTGATTTGCAGTATGACTTCCAGCTGGACGTTTCACACGTTTTTTTTCTCGTATTGGAAATTGATTGAGGTCAAGTATCTTGTTTTTGAGTTAAAAACAAACTCTTTCTTAATAAGGTTTCAAGATATATACATATATAATTAAATGCCCAGCAATCGAATACCAGCGATGGTCTCAGGGGTAGTATACAATGATATCATATCGAGGTTAATTGAAGTTCCAACGTTCATACTTCGGATTTCGAATGAAAAATTTACTCAATCTCGCCCTTTACGAGACACCGGAGATCGTCTCGGTAAATGGAATCGATTTCATTTCCTGTGCTTTATAATTATACAGAATTTTACGAACGGTTTCCGAGTCTATTCAAGAGTTTTTTAATAAACCAGTTTCCTTAGCGATGGTTCCGTTTACTACGTTTACTTTTCTTCTTTTCTTTTCTTATCTTCTTTTTGCCTTACTACAGTGTATTCCTGCGCCGAAGATTTAACTCGTCGATGGTGTCTATTTTTTATAGGTCGACTCTTGAGTTTCTGAATGATGAGATTTCCGCCTTTATTTTTTTTCAATCAAAGAAATTTAGTCCAATTGCCATTATGTTGCATCAAATATTTCTACAACTACATGAAAATTCCGGTCGTGCTTATTCTGATCTATAAACATTCATCTTGGTTAATCCGACATTACAAAAATAGAGTGATTGCCGAGTGACTGAACTTCGCGGCAGTTTTAAACGATTTGCCGCCTGACACATGGATGCACTGGGTGATTAGCTCTGCCACGTGTTCCGGAAGATGAGAGTGGATCGAGTTTGCACCCTCGAAATCCTTTACCACCCTCTACAGAAATCCCTAGGAGAGCCTCAAGTCAGCCCCTGACTAACTGTCCCATGTTGACCCCAACTGACACTCTACCGAAACCGCAACTTACTTTCTTTACTCCGAAATCCTACCTGACTCGTGACTTAAAGGTTAGATAATTCGATTGAATTGAATTAATCCTGATTAAAGAATTTCAATGCGATTTAATGTATGCTGTAATTGAATAAAATTAAAATCAGCTCTGCTTTTTATTTAAACATTGTATAGTGATATAATTATGAACTATAATAATAAAGTGTATAATACGTTAACACTACTAGAAAAATATAATAAAACGTTCTACAAATGATAGATTAATATTTTTTACATTTATTTAGGATACGGAAAAAGATTTTAATATAGTAAAACGTTCTACAAATGATATATTAATATTTTCTACATTTATTTAGGATACGGAAAAAGATTTTAAGAAAAACTATTTTAGGTACATTTAGGTCAGTTTCGATATGAAGACTGGCTGAGTAATAATACTGTTGTAGATACGTCGTAAAATTTTTCTTTCTCGGAGATTCTTAAGATGATGTTTGAAAAATGTACTCCACTGATATTAAAGAATCAGTATGTATTTCAATATCCTCGTCCTCTTTTTCCATTTTCGAATTATTGCTTCTGGCCTTTCGTTTTACATTTAGAGAAGCTGCTACGTAACCAGGGCAGAGCTATGCATAGGCTGATAGAATTTTCGAAAAGTCTTCAAACATTTGAGGTTTTTCTTCGTAATATAATCGACAAAGAGCAGATAAAGTGACAAAAGAGGAAAGACAAAGAGGCTAGCAGATTATTAATTAAACATAGCTGAAAAGATTTAGAAATATACGTAGAAGAGTTTTGAAGACAAATACGCTTAGAATACTTCTAATAGAAACTAATGAGTGATAAACTATTTCAGGAAGGAAGTAAGAGAGAAAGAGGAAGCGTGCAGTCACAATTGGGATGGATGTAGTTGAGTTTGCAAACAAACTGCCGGTCACTCAAAGTAAATGACGGTTGCGGCCAAATCCTGGCCTCGAACCCGACAAGTCCAGATTGATCGTAGGTACTTTTTCGGGTATCTCTTCATCGACCCGTCGACCCCTCGACCCCAGCAATCTCCTAGTTGCTTCGTTCAACCTAAAACTGCTTCTCAGTCGTGTTAATATGTCTTCTGTGTAGAATACATTTTGTATGCGTTGATATAGGTGTGGAATAGGTTGTTAGACTTTTGCTAATTATTCTGATAAGCTATATGTATATCATTTAAATATATCGAACATTAAAAAAAAAATTCGAAAAAAAGTGCAATAGTCAAGCAGTTTTATTGAGACAGTAAAGCAGTAAGCAGATTCATTGAGAGAATCTCATCGCGTTAAAGTAACAAATATGATTATTATTATTATAGTGAATATACCACTATTAAAGGTATGCTCGCTAAGTATTTTTCAAAAATAATTGAATGAGTCTACCACTGATTTAATTTACTTTTTCTTAGAATAAGAACATAAATATAAAAGAGTATCTAGAAAAATTAGGGCTAAAATAGAACAAAATGAATTATCAAAAATTCTTTATCTCCTCCATGGTGAAATCAATGATAAATAAAGAGAAAGAAATTGTGCTCTCACTAGAATTCGATCCATCGTTGTAGTTCGAATTCCAGGAAATCAGATTCTTGTTCGTTTGATAACAGCTCGCGGATGCCAATGGTACCAAACAGCAGGCAGGAATAGAAAACTGGAAGGGAAAACGAGGAACGAAGGAAAAAAGTTCAGGGGTTTCTGCTTCTTGGGAGTAACACACCCTCGTAACGTCACAAAAAAAATCCTATTTCCTCGGAGATAAGATTTAGGATCCTACTTGGAAGCTCGTGGTCGCTCTTGGCCGATGCTGGGGTGCGAAACTTTAATCAAACTTAATGTTTGGATATCGCTTCCATCCTGGAGCCAGTCCCACTTTACCTTGGCCTTCTACATTTCTGAGCCCCCTTCTATGATCTGCCACGCATCCTTCGAGTCAGAGTCATCCACCTCCCACTTAGACTTCCAACCAGATTTATCACTCAATATTTCCACGCAGTCAGCAGTTTCGCAAGATATCAAATATTAGAGGGAATCTTCGGCTCTCAACAACGCGGGTCGTCTCTACGTCCCCGAATGATCCAGTGGAAAACCGGAATCTTGTATTTGTGTTTGCTCGTGCCAATATTTGAGGTTAGGGACCAAAGTAGAGCGGCTGGTTTTCCTGAGACATTCAGATGGGAGGGTGATGTTGAGAGAAATCTCTTGGGAGGTCAGCTTGTGGTCGATTACTAGAATTGCTTTAATAATTAATTTCATCTACCGTTCGAGTTATTCTAATTCAACTTGTTACCTTTGCAATTCACCGCTATTTAGTTATCGATTTAGAAATAAGTTGCCAGTGATCTAAATACTGGGAATCACTGCTCGTTAATAATTGATAATCCTTATTGGAATAGGCTCTTAAATAAATTTTGAGACGATACATTGGATGTGGACGAAATGAGTGACTTTTAATTAAATAAAGATTTGATATACATATACTTTCTTATGTCTAATTAATTTATAGTCGATAATTAGTCTTCTTTATCATTGTCGCTTTTGGGGCTGTCACCGTAATAGTTTAACCATATTGAAGGATATGGTTCCGAAAGGGTGTAGTCGATATCCTCAATATCAGCAGGATTGTTCTCCAAATTTCCACTTTCGGATTTATGTTCCGTATCCAATTCAGTAGGTAAATCGTCATCGTTGATGGATCTCTTGAGTAGCTTCTTTCCAATGATAGCAGTCACAAGACCATCTTCCAGCGCTTTCTTTCCAACTTTCTCGCTTGCTTTTCCCACACGGCGAAAGAGTCTGGACAATTTGGATCCCTCAGTTGAAACTGCCAGGCAAGCCAAGCCAACCACAACCAGAACCAGCAGAGTACTGTTCTTCATGATGTATTTCGGAATTATTACTATTTGGAGACTAGCAACTTGTCGAAGATGCGAACTGCGTCTGATAGCACTGCTAGGATTCTGCTAGCTTATATAGCGGCAGAGAATTCAAGGGGAATCACCGCTACGGAGACCGGCAACCACGGTCGGTGCTCCACGTTAAAGAACTAGGGGAATTTCAGATCAGGAGAATAGTAGAAAAGACATCAAAAAGAGGAAGCCTGATATAAACTGCTAGGGCAAAATACTTCCCCTGAAGTATCACCACATGAATCATCCCGTGTAAAACAATTATATTGATACGAGAAACTAACTGTGGTTCGATTACTTTTTCGTGCTGAAAAACAGACGTCGACGCCTCAGCTGACTGTTATTCAAAGTCAGCTGAGTCTACACTCGTAGAATTAGAGGAATTATCAGTTGTAATGAAACATTATAACTATTTTGACAAATCAAATTTTATTTTATATACATATTTCTAATAGGCAAAGAGCAATTTCGCTCAGGAGTAACAATATATAGGTTATACATCATATGTCCCATTTCAGATAGGACAACTGAAGAGAAGTGTTTATTCTTTTGTCTCATTCTCCCTTTGTCAAAGGGAGGAACTGTCAAAATCCCGTTGACTTGCTTCTTGTGTGGATGAGTTCTGGGAATGTTCTCACCATGCCATAAATCATTCTACAGCTTGACTATGCAAGAATTAAAACAGAAATATCAGTTAGTGAAGTCCTATACTTCAATAAATTCATAATTAGACGCTTCATCGTAATTTTTACAATTGGACGTCTTACGGTATCTACACCAACTCGTATATGCGGTGGCGGTGGTTGGCGATGTTGCTGCACAATATTCATGCTCTCCTGAGAAGCTAGTATCATTTTTCTGGTACACTCCATATTTCTATATATTTTATCGTCCTATGAGACTCGATATCAAGAGTATCCAATATGGGTGCTAGCAAGAGAGAGCATTTCAGGTCTTTCATTATGACTCGGGGAAGCCCATTCTATCTTGCTGAATTCTCTGGAATTGAATTCCGTAAAAGCTTGAAAGAGAAAATTAGTTTACGGATTCCGACATGACATCTGATCCATACAAAATTTTCCCTCTGGGATAGTTTTGGGTATTGGAAAAATTCGTTGGTCTTTCTGCGTGACAATGACAGTGAAAACTCGTATTATCTCGTGAATCGGGATAACTTGAATTTTCTAAAAAATAAGTAGGGAAAACGAGTCGGTAGAGTCATACGCGTTCCCAGAACCAAGAATAGTCGGATTCGGGTGGGTTTTCAAGTGGGACGGTACTTTTTATTTTACCTAGTGAGTTTAGAATGACTCTCGTATCATGGAAGATACGAATTAATAAAATATCTAAGAATTTGGGGACGATTAGAAAATCGTGCTCTTCGGCTTACGTATTTTATTCTAGAAATTTTCTCTACTCTACGATATGCACATCATGCGACTCATTAGTTAATAATTACGTTGAAATATCTTTTGTGAATATTTAAAAAAAACTGTGTCCAAACTATTTTCTAATGACTTTTGCCGGCCATTTACATAGGTTTTGCCATACGCGTGAGCTTCTTCTCATCTTTTCTCCTTCCGCAGATATTGTTGGACAGACAATAGCGACTGCCAAGGTCCCAAGGATAACCGTGTCTTTCATTCTGATAGTTAATACTTGTCACATGTTAACTCCTTTTTGTGCGGTGACGCCAACGTATTATATCTGGCTTATTAGATGCATCCGTTTTGTTGCTCTATACTCCTTTGCGTTTTCATGCGAGATTGTATATGACGATACATATAATCGTTATGTGGTTTCAGATGATGCAGTTATCGGATGCTGGGCATTCCCCTGATGTAGCATGGACTGCCTGACTCTGATATCATTTAATGAGTTCATGATATACGTCAAAGAAGAGCAAGAAATATTGTAACAATCACACTGGGCGATAAACTGTCTGCTTATATAGAGATAAGGTTATCGTAAAATTATATTACATCTAATTATTTTCAAGTTCCAAACAAAGCTTTCAACGGATGAATAGCTTTGTTCAGCAAGAGATCGTGGCAAGTACCTGTATTAAAATAATTTTTTAAATGCAGGTGTACACAGCTCTAAGAGTTGCATAATATATTCTGAAAGATGTCTTCTTTGAAGGCCACTCGATACAAAATGCAACTCGTTACATAGAAATTATAGAAATCGACCTAAGGATACTTTGTCGAGAAGTGTGAATAGCTTGAATATGAGTTCTCCACTTGCATCACCAATTAACTATGTGATACCTGTGAGTCCTCGACTCGTGCCTTTGTACTACCGGTCACCACAGTAATCAGACGTGTGTCAAATCAGCCCAGCAGCAGCTACAATAGGATTCATAAGTACGAGTGAATGAGCAAATGAACTGAACTATTCTGGATTGTATACTACCAAGGTAATTAAAGGTTATGTTTGCTTTGAAAGACACGTGCACGCAGGAGGAGTATGCGGGGAATTTACCATAATTTAGATGATGGGCAATTCTCCTGAAATTTATCAAGGAAAAGATGGATACAAATTTTGAAATACTTCAATTCGCTTTGAACGTGTGTGTATGAGTGAGGAAGAATGTGTTTGGTAATTAAATTTCCGGTATGTCATAAATCTTTATATGAAAAACGATCATCGATTTGATTATACTGAGCCGAGCATTTTAGCAACAGAATCAAACTAAAGTAAAAGATGCGTAGTTAAAATGGTAAAAATTTTCAAAAATAAAAAACATTCAATTTTAGAAGTTACATAGACAATCTTAATACTATTTATCACGATACACTGAATAACTAATTTTTATAAATAATAGTTAAATATGTCTTGCACATAGAGTTTATATGAAATAACAGTAATTAAAACAAATAGTATAGCATTGAAACAACAAATTGTCGAGAAATTTGCCGATTTTGACAATTTGATTTCCAACGGATTATTATGACTATATGTATATGTACAATTAATTTTTTAACTAACTTCCTAGAAGTTAGCAGACATGTCTGACAGTCAACCGTTCGCTTATCTTTCGTAGCTTGATGGTATATCGCGTTTGTGGACCATGAGGCTTTCAGTAGTTATTAGATTTTTCATTATTTTATTTTATCATTTTTTTCTTGCTGATTGAAAACTGTAAGGCCGAACTTCACCGCTCTCCCACTTTCACGGAGAAATTGATCAACTACAAGTCACATGCCTCCTTTATATTTCAACCTGTAAGTAATAATTCTACAAGTAATCTAAATTACCAATATTTTACCATTATTAGCCTAATATTACAATAATTAGAGTCATTACAGTATAAGATTTATTGTTTATTAATACTATACCGTATATTCGTTATGTTTTAAATGTTGTTTACATGAGTCTTTTATCTGTGTTTTTCTATCTCCACAACAAAGTGAAAAGTTTTTAATATCGTTGTCATCTGAAAATTAATGTCAAAATTTATTATTAGTAGTCCGTAGAATTTCATATTAGTTACACATAACAAAAATTTGATAGCGTTTATAACATACAGTTTTATAATATTTTATACAGATTAATATTACGGTGTCCCATAAGTTTCTTTCTATTCTGTATTCATTCTATATTAGAAAAAGGAAAGAAACTTATGGGGACACCCTAATAAATACCTGAAGAGGGCCCAGAAAGCAGACCGAAACGTCGTAAAACACTCGCGTTTTTTATAGGCTGGAAACCTGGTCAACATTCTCCTTTCATTTTCTTCCAAACCAGCCAACATTCGCCCAATTTAATCGTAATTCTTTATGACGTGTTGATGTTACGAAACAATCGGGAAGTACATAGTTATTTTATTGTGTATTAAGAACGGAATCAATACATCTTCCAATCTTATGTACTTGACGAATTTTCCCGATTTTATATGTAAGTATATAAAAACGTGTTAAAGATCCGAGAAAAAATTATTTGAATATCCAATAGGCCGTAAGGTAACCATAATAATCAAAGATTGCTAAAAAAAAACCAGTCTGAGCGTTAAAACAGCTTTATATTTTTTTCTTAGCACTACGTAAATATAAATTTTCAACACTGTTAGTGTTTCTATTGTCGAGAAAGCATACAAGAATTAATTCACATATAAGTAATGCTTTTTGTAAAAGCAGTACGATCGAAATTTTAAATACGTTTGTGATTAAAAATTACTTCATCAGAAGTCAGCTAATAGCTCGTGATATCTTCTAGGCACGTTTCTCAAGTATTTTACTTTGTTTGGCCTTGCAGATTTTTTTACGCATGGCGTAAGATATCCTTCATTATTTTAGCACCAAGGCAATTAAACTGTTCACCAAGATTTCATTCATTTTTATATCAACATTTTCCAAGCAGCTTAAAAAAACTGAGCTACATCTCAATGCACACTAACCTATAACGCATTAGTGAAATATTTCTCATTATTTTACTGGCTCCAAAATATTCAACGTAGCTTAATTATAATTCTGCATCCAATCAAAATATTTCTCAATGCAATCCTATATACAGAATTGGATATACGTAATTTGTTAATTAATATAAACCTACATATACCACGAATATAATTAAAATACCATTTTAAATGAGCAATTTATATGGAATACGTATGTGAATTATACGTGAACTATATACATTTATTAACCGCAATTAATATTGTAATTTTAAGATCGCACAATATATTTATTTATATAGATATTTATTAGTTAAACTTTTGGATATAAATTTTATGATACACGAACATCACGTTACAGTATTACATAGTATATTAATATTTATATTACATAAAATAAAAAAATCATATGCAAGCTGGATGACAATATACTAATTTCGTTTGATAATTTTCTTCTTTCTAATAAGACTAATTAAAAGTCAGAAATTAAAAAAGCAACTCGTCGTCGACTAAAATTATTTTTGATCGATATTTATGATAATGACTACTACAGATAACAGGCAAGATTAAACAATATCGGATTGGAAATTCTTGAACCGTTACAAATTGTAAATCGCTCTTCCTAAGTGTACGTATCTCGCGATATTAATTACCCGATTAACTCAATAGAGCGATTAATGGTTATCGTTGGCCGATTAGCGACAATCGATCCTATTATTAACACTTGGATTAATCGAATCCAATGGTAAATAGTGTAACGAGAAAGTTTTTTTATAAAGAGTAGATTATTCATTCGTAAAAAAATAATATTTATCACAAGTGCCTTAATTGGCCAATGTCACAAAGAACCAAACATGCTACGTCAATAAAAATCCACTTTTATTAAATTCCCCAATAACATTGAACGTCGTATCACAGTAATTCACAGAAATCCCGTGATGTATCACACGGGGGGAAGTGGTCGCGGTCATTATTATCAAGAAACGATAATTACTTGTGGAAGCCCCGGGCTATCTGGTAGTAATGACCGCAATCAATTAAAAAAATATAGTAATAGTAATTGCAAATCCCAGAGAACTTGTGGGTCTATTTAATAATTTACATTTAATTTAGCAAACAGTTATAACTGAGCATGACTAAGTGAATGAGAAAGACATTGTCCTTGTAAAGCGACTCTATTGACGCTGATGATTTATACTGCTTCGCATGACGCTTAATAATACGAACATTATACACGAACAAGATTCCATCTTTCAGTTTATTGAACTCGTTAATCGTAAGCTAATAAGTTTTTTAAACGTAAGCTAATAAGGTTATCAATAAGTATCTACATTTTAAAGCATTTCCGAACACTGTACAATTAAGAAAATTATTTTTATAATTTTCGACGATATCTTATTACCAAATGGCACGTTTTAATGTCAAAATGCAGATGAACGATTTACAATTTGAAATTGGGCGAACAAACCTTTATTAGGAATATAATCGTACAGTATTCGCTTTATACATACAAGTATACCTATACCTTAGTAAGCACGTGTGGAAATGTACGTGCATTCGGTCTGCGTCATCTGTATTGCTCGTCATAAGTTCTCGTTATGTATTTCCTCTGTATGTACATTGTTACGTGTATACATATGCTCACCGATATATAAACGTATTTAATACTCACATAGCAAATACGTATATTAATAATTGCACTAACCGTTTATTATCTGCAGTACGACCTTTTGGGTTCGCGAATTATTATTATAGAGGATGGTGATGATAGTCGATACTCCTCTTATAATAATTATACGAATAACCGGTTACGTTCCAGTTCATTCGCTTCCCATTAAGAATTTTCACGGTATCCCGCTGGGGGTTTTACTCTTTGTTATGGAGGCATTAACACATTGTTCTCGAAAGAAAAAAAATCTCCAGTTAAATAAGACGTGTGCATTATCACTGTAGCTATAATATCACATCGAACGTGTTAAACGGTATAGTAAATTGTGGCAACGGATATTAACGTGTTAATTAACAGTAAATAAATTTGGCTATATCAGGCAATATGAAAAATTAATATCCCAATGTGTTATAATAAGCTATTGAAAATTGTACAATCCAAAAAGGATGACTATCCAATTAATTCGGCTGCACGTTGCTGTGGTTTTATTCCTCACCCTAGAATTCGCAGAATTCATGATAATGCATATTAATAGAACAAAATATTCACTAACAATTATTTATATATGAATTTTGATATTTTTTTTTGTTAGCAGTCGTAATTAAAATGTCAGGTGTTAATTTTGTATCGTGACACAATCACTGCAATGAAACTTTTAATTTCATTTTGGAACATTTTTTATCGAACGATCGAGTCGGTAAATAATATTTGCAGAGATAAAAAGAAAGGCAGCGGTATTAATAAAACCTATGACGTCTCAAATGACTTATATATCAATTGTCAGAAATGATGCTACCTTGAGGCTTTAGTATAGTGACTCACATGCACCGGACGTATTGCAATACGTATTCAGAAGAAGATAGTACAATATGTGATACCGTAGCAGTCTGAGTTTGTATAAGACTCCAGTGTTATTGAATAAATGTCAATTAACTCTGTATCGTCTAGAAGAACGGTTCTTGTGTTTTTAGTAAGAATTTGTTAATAATACTTGTGACACGTGCCGGAGAGGAATATTTACATTCTTGAAAATGAAGATGGCCATTGCTTTAATTCTGCTGGGTGGGAGTTGCTTTTACGTAACTCTTTCGAAATCGATCAAGAAGCCCAGCAAGTGGAATGTCGAGAGAAAATTTGAGAAAGATTTTGATTATCCAGAAATTGTTCGATTCGACAAAGAGGAAGAAAATGAAGAATTGAAGAATAGGAATGATTTGGATTCGATAACTCGAAAAATTAATCGAGAGAAGAGATTGGTTATTTTCGAATCGCCCTCAAGTTTGACTGAAGATTCACCAGCTCTCGAGACAGTCGAGTATAAGATAAGTCGAACTTCAAATGATAAATTATTGGAAAGTGACGACGGAAATGACGATTTTCCTATCAATTTTGCAATTTTAGAACCAAATCATTATCGACACTTTTAAGTGAAAAATATTCGTCGGTGATACTCGGTGATATTAGTCGGCTCGTTACTCGTCATATAAAAATTGTCTGTATTTATCGCCTGATTGTAACAATGACACCTTTTCTGCTGGAACGTTTTCCAATTAATAAAAAAGTGTTTATTGTATTGTGTATATAGATATATTGTGTACTTCATTTAACAGTTTCTGTCCCTTTGAGTAAAGAAGTCGTGTTAAGTCTGCTGTTCAGGTAGATTTTTGTATGTGCACACGTACACGGAATGATGATGTCGGAAGCGAGGAAATCTATTCGACTGGGTGTTTATTTTGTTTTGAACTAATTTGATATTTTATTGGTTTCGCCACCTTCTTTGTACAACAAGGAAGCCGAGTCATCTGTATTCAAAATTGATAAAAATTTTGTCTACAAGAATAATATCAAAAAGAAGCCTACATGTTAAATCTTCATAATGGTAGCCGTTATGTCTGCTTAATTTTCACACATTCTTCTTCGAATTAGTTTTATCCACTTAGACACAGATAAGTTGTCATTTGTTTTATAGAAGGAAGGTGGCTGAATCAATAATTGGATGAAATAATGGAAAACGCAGCAGAAAAATGGTTATAAAAGTTTTCTCGGTTCAAAGGTTGCCGTTCATTATGTGTTATCAATATTCTTCTTAAAAACTATCTCAAAATACTGTTACCTGCTTTCCGAGATGCCAATTAATTGTCATTATGGTTGGCGTGCGCTTTCGCGGCATACAGTCAATTTTACACATTTCGGTAACTTTAGAAATTTAAAGATATGAAATAATTATTTAATTGCTTGTCCAATGTCCTGATTCAGCGTATTGGGTCTTCACTAATATACATATATTTGAGCCTCCGCTTGGGACTACGTTTGGGATGTCCCAAGTAGAATATTCTACAATGTTTCCTCAGAGCTTACAAGGTAAAAGTGATTTGTAATCACAGATTGGATATTACAACTCCAAATAAATACTTAAAAAGAAATAAAAATCGTGAAACAATTAAACGTCCGACAATAAGAATTTTTTATAATATTTCTTTATTGGAAATACGATTTGTATGGCATCAAGAATATGTAGGTAATGATATTATATAATGTTAATACAATAATTAAAATGTTAATTACTGAGGACCATCTTCGAGAGTAGGTTCATATTCATGTGCTTCAATGTCTCTGCGCTTCCTATTTAAATCTAGTTGCTTGCGAATCCAGTCGGTGAGAATTCCCTTTTCATGAGCCTGTTGTCCAACTTTTTCGATAGCCTTTCCAATTCTCTTCAGGGCTCTTGTAAATTCGTTTCCATCATCATCATCATCGTCAGCTCTAACGAATGTGGCACCAAGAAAGGCGACACAGAACAGGAGGGCGATGTATTTATGATTCATGTCTGAAATTTACATAATTGAATTAGCACCTGTCGGAAGTCGTATTTATTTCGCTGGGCAAAATCAATAAGATATCGAATATTTCATCGATCGGCTAACCAAATTAAAGAATTAACTCTTATTTCATTTTTTTGACACCCTTAACCCATACAGATGGGTTAATTATGTCCAACGCTTTTTCAAAGGGTAAAGGTGTTATTTTTTAATTTTAAAAAGCTCATATACTTTCTTTAATCCTTCTAAATATAGACCAGATTTGAAAAATAAATTTTGTTGGGAAGGGAGTTTCGATCTCATGATCGTTAATTTTCATCGAATCAATCCTCTTAAAAATTATACGGAGAAAAACGATCCGTTAGTAGAGAGTAAGGATCAAGAAGTACTCTGGAAAGCTTCAATAAACTAACATTGAGAGATTAACTTCATTAGAATTATCAAGCCGTTGTATTTCAAGTGAGAGTATAACAACATAAAGAACATGTTAAAGATTAAAGCCGATTCGGCCAAATTTGGAGATCAATAAGCATTGAAAGTTGTACTAATTACAACTTTTTAAGAAGTTAAACGAAATCTTCTTGAACAACATAAAGAACCAAGAAAATTATCCACAAGGAGCAGTGAAAGTGACGGTACATGGAGAAAATAATAAGTTATGGGTTATCGATCAGAATAAAAAGTATATATTTAAATACTATAAATAATAATTGCATCATTAAATTGAAATAAAAGTCATCCAATAAGCCTGTAACATTATAAATTAAATGCCTGCGCCGTAGAATTGAATCGTGTAGCTATTCTTTACAATATTTCGATCCACTTTTTACTTGAATTGATGAAATAGTTGGGAACTATTCCAAAAGATTAATTAAGTAGCAATAAATAATATTTGTCACCAGTTATCAGCTCATCATAATACTAATTACATAGGTAAAATCCTCTTTGGCTCCTTTTTAATTTCTTTTAATTAGTTATTTCAACCTACTTTATACTAACGTTACGTCCTAACGTAGCTCATGCCGCGAGTAAGATCAGTAGCCTAAAATATAAATTTCAATCTACTATTAGTCAATTTGTTATTCAGGAACCATAAAGCTGATTTAGAGATGAAGTAGCATCACCGTTATCTCTCACGAACAGAAACATCCACTGATCCTACAAATCCAATTCACACGAAAGGAACGACACGTGAATCGCCAAGACAAATCGCAACATATACAATAATCACTCCCATACTCAAAAGTATAAATAAAATCGCTCAAAAAATCAATCAGTATAAAACTTTACCATCCTACAGACAGTTTAGTCACAGTGACTTTATCAGTTCTTTCGTTCCCCTAGGAAAGTCTAGAGTCTTACGCGGAGCTGAAATTATTCGCGATTCAATTTTTGCATAGAATCCTAGAAACCTCTCGATAGCTCAAGCTTAGTCATTGGATAACTCTGCCTCTTATTACGATAATCCAAAGGAAGTCAAAGAATTAAGTTAATGCGCAACAGAGAATCACCTGTGATGATGCTTATAGCAGCATCTCCTCCGACTCTGAGGCGGACCGAGGTTCACGGAGGTCCGAGTCATTAACCCAGAGACGCGTCCCTCTTCTCAATTCTCCTAGCATATTTACACATTTTCCTTCTTTTCTGGATCATTTTGTCGTAACTGATATTAAGCACACACGTAAACACGAAATACGATATAATACCAGCTTCACAAATAATAGGGCTAACTTATTTTAAGAGCCTCCAAATATATCCTCATACTCTACTCACGCTATATTATAATCGGCAAACCTTATTTCGAGCTAATAAGTACCGAACGTATTATTACTCTCTGAATATAATCTTATCAGATGTTCAACAGCCCATTCCTCCATTGCATACACTCACAGCGTTAGACGTCCGTCTGACCTATCATATAGTGGATGAAAAAGACGAAACACGATCAAGTATGCTTCAGAACTTTAAATAGGCATGACCCTGACAAAATGTTAATAATTTTGTCCCATTCGTCTCACGCTGTGACGTAACACTACAACCTATATCAATGTTCTATGTCCTGACGGAACGTTAAAAATCTGTTAAAAAACTCGTTCCTAAAATAATTTAAAAAAAACTATTATATTTGCTTAGTCGCGTATATATAAGCAGATACTACTTTATTCTTTAATTTTTTTTCGTTTGATCCAAATTCCTAGATAACACTTACATAAATACCATTTACTGAACTGACAATGAGTTTCAAATCGATGAATATTCGAGCGAAAATGGATTGATTCCTTCGTAAGCTTTATCACGCATTATTCCGGTATCCCATATCCCATTTAACTATTGTATTACGGATCACGTTTCTTGACATAGGTTATGGTGGTTAATCAACCAATTCCACCTCTGTGGTATTACCATTTGTACTCAGCATTAATCGATCAAGTCAAAGAATTATTGCGTAAGTGATACTGAGAGCACAATTGATGGGGCAACTACTGTCGTTGTATGTATACGAAGCTTACCTATTATCTATAATAATCCAAGCAACGTAGTCAGATATAATCAATCACGAATAATATCATCATATAAGCTTTTTCTTGTCTGATCAACTATGCGGATTGCTAAAGGATCACAATAACCTATTATATCCACATGAAATAAAATCACTAAACTTACCGCTCATTCTAAAATAAAGACTATTGATCTTTAACGATAGACTGGTTAATCACTCGAACTGATGCAAAAGGAGGGATCATTTCGTTTATATATGGATGGTGACTAAGCAGAGTTTACGTTTCTTTGTGAGTATAAGTGGGGATTTCCTTATTTAGTCAAAGAGAGTGACGTACATTTTTTATTATAAAGACTGTAGCAGACGGGGAATAATACAATAGTAATAATAATAATAAAGGAAGAGCGATATCCGCGGGAAGAATAATTACATGATTCATAGAAATTGAATTATGAGGAAGCAGCATAAAGATTGTAGATATTACGAAAAAAAGTACCTGGAAAATCATTCAAAACAACACCCAGTCTATCGATCTGTCGATAATGAATAAACGATTATTGACACATTTTGGGGTGCGGTGGGGGCTGCCAAAGATATCTTGACAGTTTACATTAGAATTGATATCCTTAAAAGAAATCTAGCTTCCACTTCGTTCTCATTCACTTTGAATCCATTCACTTTGATCGGAAATAGCGCGGCAACCGTAACTCTAGTGCACTAGTGGAACAAAGAAACAACTAGAGAGGGAACTTTTCTGAAGCAAAGAGTGCAACATCACTCTTGAATTTTTAATCAATCTTTATAACGGAGTACATTGTTTTGGAATAGAAAATAGAGTGAAACATTGAATTTGTTTTTCGTTATCTTTTGGTCTATCATAGAGTATCTTGGGAAAGTAGTGAACAGCCCATGGGTGAAAATTGTATACAGATTTTATATAATAAAATATACATAATATTGTATATATAAAAATGGACGATAACAATTTTCAACGAACGCATCGTCCGGAGATGGTTCTACCATAGCAATCAAATAAACAGGCTCACATAAAGAAGTGCGTATACTGTATACAGCCCTGTATAATCTATAATCCGATATAACTTATGTATAAATTTTTTTTACATGGAAGTATGGGACAGATAATCAGAAATTACAAAGTATTTTAATAAATAAGTTGGTTTTGAAGTACGTCAGGATGAACCATGTGAAATTTACGCGGAAAAATACTCGTGTTGCAAGCAAAGTATAGAATATTATAAAATTTCCCTATGCACTGGATAAAACGCTGATCGTTTGCAAATATTGCCCCATCTGCGTCCAGAATTTAATTTCCCGGTAAAATTGAATCTATCGGTTTAATAATTTTTACTGAATTTTATATATAAAGATGTAGGTACAAGCACTTAGATGATTTGCTTTCTCAATCCGACATGTATAATACGCCTCCATATGCTCTATATCATTAGGTCTGAAACTTGCTTTGAATTTAATCCAAATGGAATATCAACATACTATTTGGTGCCTATCATCCCTTCCGACGTGATTATCTATTGGGAAACGAAGGAACCGAGGACTATACTGTAATTGGAAGGCATGTAATTAGTCGTTTGAGCAAGTCTTGGGGATTAGTAGTGACGGCTCGAGGAAATGAAACCCTTTTGCGGAAAGGGGTGAGTGATGCTTCCGCCAAATTATTTAGCTCTGACGCTACAGAATCCATTATCTATAGTAATACCACGTCTGATCCTCACTTCCGTTACTTTAAAACATTCATGAAAAATCATGACACAGGTCGATGTATCCCAAAAAAAGGCTGTTGGTATTTTTTTCAAAATTTTATATTTTTTTCTAACTATCGTCTTCGATGCAATATGGCTTCCTATAATTTAACACATGGAATACGCTTAGGTAAAAGGTGTCAGGTCAATTTCGGTTAATAATAGCATTCCGCTTGCTATGCACAACGGCACTCTAATTAATTTACCTCAAATTTCCACTAACCATATAACGGTGTCGGCTGGTGCACTTAGCCAAGCAAAGTTTCACTGCGAAGTTGGACGGTCTAGTACAGATAGGGATTATGGCAACGATAGGACGGATCTTAACAATCCAGGAGGCTGGATAAACCCGTCAGGACAATCACAGTCTCTATCCAGTGATCTTCCTTTTATCCGTGTCGCACTCTTCAAATCAATATCAGACGTAACGAGACATTTTGAAATTTTGATCCGACGAGAGAGATACTGATAATAGGAAATGAACGTAATTCAGAGAGAATGAAAATCGCATTAGTATAGATAATTAAAAAATGAATGCTACAAACTGTCAAATACAAATACGTGTCTGAAAATTCGCCAGAAATTCACTAGAGCATTTAATTATTTGATAGCGCTTAGTAACCAATGTTTATGCCGGTAAAAAAATTTCACAATGCCTTTCTCAATAACAAAATATACCTATGGGAAATGCAAACATGCTGTATATTGATTATAACAGCAGCGGATAGGTAATACGACGTCTGACTCCTGTATTTTGTATATGTATATACGGATATGGGATTCCACATGCCTACCCGTATTTGTTACGATACGCATTGTTCGCGTAGCCATTGTTTTCGCTGAGTAAAACGAGTATGGAGTGTGTTGTAACGTGTCAATGAAAAGTGTAGTTCATTGCGAAGTACTAGCTCGGTTTAATGGACTGGAGCCAGTCGGTATTGATAATTATATCATGTGAGGGCGGGAATGATTATCATCTATACCAATAACGCTTAATTACCCCCATCGACGATATATCCAATTAGTACCTTGTTGCGGTAACATCATCTGCATTGGACTGTGAACTCGCGTTAATACCCCTTAATGTACCTGTCTGACGAATACAACCGAGCTTAAGTACTATTTAGATATTCATGCATTTAGATTCATATGCTACAATGTTATTCGTGCGGACTAATGTTTAATGGATCCTTAACCGTGGATAACTCAATAATCCTTTACATATGATATACGGTATAATTAATATCTCAGATTTATTAATTTACTTCTAATAAAAAATTCCTAGTGACATGGGAAACTTGAATTGAATTATATTTAGCTATACATTGCAGGTGACTCTTGGCTGACTTCCCAAAACTCGAGTCAAGCTAATCTGCTTGTCTGGCATAACGAATAATCATATCCCTAAATTAATTCCAACTTAGTGAGATTCGTTTAATATTAGATAGAACCATAAATAAGAGATAAGCTTTTCGTGGATATAAGGTATTCCTTTAGATTCTACAGATCCTTAATTCGTATTTATAGTAATGTAGAAGTGTACGTTCAATTCTCATTTCCTTCGATGCAATTAATTACACAAGCTGCGATGCTGGAGCTGAATACAGATCCAGGAACGGCAGCAGACAATAGTACCAAGTATTAAAGAAGAACCTCGTGGCATTCTCATTCACTTGTACTGACGCTTCCCCAGCGATAAAGGCACGAAGTAAGAGCCGATTCTCTTGGCGAGCAAAAACTAAATTCCCGTGCGGAAGGAATGACATCGGGAAGCCCCGAGTAGACTGAATTATCGGAATATTAAGTGAACGAATTCCTAGTCTAGTCTACTGCTAAGAACTATAAAAGAAAAAAAAAAAAAAAGAAGCTACCGAAGTATGGGAGTGGGAGACCGGGGAGAATCAAGAGGTGGAATAAGAAAGTCCCAGGTGGTGGGAGGAACAGCAAGGGATGGAGGAGAAGCCAGAGCGAATCCTTGGGATCGCTCGAGCGACTAATTCGCCCAACTAATCGCCCGTTCGACGTAGCCTTCATCTAATTGGCTAATCGCTCGATCTACGAAGTCGGATAGAAGTCTGCGAAGACCGATTATCCTCGGCAGTTGAGCAGGCAGGCAGGCAGGCAGGCAGGCAGGCAGGCAGCAAGTAAGCAACTAAGCAAGTAGTAGAGAAGTCTGTGATGAGTAGGGGACTGGAAGGGGAGAGGGAGGGGGGGGGCATCGAAAAGGACGGAAAAGAAGATGAGCCGATCAGGTGGGGAGAGCGAGAGAGTAAAAGAGATTGGCTTGATTGATGACTTAAGCAAATTTATCGACTAGAGAGTAGAACGGAATTAGCCAAGCCAAGATCCCATCCCTGGCGCCGACGGATAATTAGTGCCAGCCGATCGACGTGAACGATTGAAATTGATCTTCTGGATAACCTTGAATCAAAACATAGCTTTTTCTAAACTTAGTACACTGGTAAACTTTGGTAATGTGCGCGGAGAAGTTTGTGGATGCTTTTTCGACTTTACCGCATCATTACTTATTTCAGCTTTTTGTAATATTTTATAAACTGATAGAAGTATGTTGTTCCGTATCTCGCATTTATGAGTTTCAAAAAAGATTTAACATCTTGAACCCCTTAACTGTGAATGACGCATATATGTGTCATGTAAAAAAAACTTCAGAAATTCAAACGTGGAATCAAGCCCTTACATTTTAGGTGCCGCTTAATCCAAATCTAAGGTGATAATTATTGAATTGAAAATGGCGGATCAAGTATGGCGTCGAAAATAATACAAAATCCATTAAAATAAAAGTTTTTTTTTTAGAATTCTTGAAATTCATGAATTCAATTCATCGGTCGAAATTTTCAAGTTCTAATGAGAATTAATTCAAACTTCAATATAACGACTGATGACTGAAAATAAAAGTTGACATAAGTTTTTATATATTATGTAGTTAAAAGTTTCGATTTGAAATTGAATTTCGCTGTGTGTAAAGCGGTATATTCGATTCGCCATTTTGAATTGTGTAAATTTCGTGTTCAAATTTAAATTCAGTGGTTCAAGAAACCTTCAAGAGAGTATGTTTCCATAAGGTCAACAACTTGCTCATTGAGATCACTGAAGGCCCAAGACCATTTATTTCGCTTGACAGTTAAGGGGTTAAAGAATTTAAGAAAGGGCTTTGCATGACTTTTAGAACGATTTCCGGAACTTGCTTTTACCCAATCTCTCGATCGTAAAGTTGCTCTAAAAAAATGGTGACTCTTCGAAACTTTTCTTGTCGATTGAAACTTCTTTATTCCCCATTAAAACAAGTTTTCATAACGACAGATCGATTAGCTATACAGCAGTGAGCGCAGTTGGCGAGAAGACCTGTTTGAAGGCCGAACAAATCAGAAGCATAGAACAGGGTGGTAAAAAGGGATGATAGGGATAAGGAGAAAAAATGTCTACACTTCTTCAGAGCCAAATTGATCGAGCAATCTGCACTGGACGCTCTGATTGATGAACGATAAGCCACTTGCTTTGTAATAACTTATCGTCGGCAAATAGCAAAAGCAGAGAGAAAAAATCTGCACCATACAAATTGAATATGTTAATGAGAACCATCCCCGCATCGCACAAAGTACGAAACATGCCGCGGGTACGTCGACCCGATATTGTTTCTCGATTAAGGTCAATCGGAGCAGGAAGAATCTTCTATGAGGCTCTTTCTCTTTGCCCGATGACTGATTAAATTTATCTACTGCCAATAGTTTAGATATTAAAAAATTATAGGGGAAAATAATCAAAGCACTTCAGCTCGACTGAAGCCATAGGATAATTTATTCAGCAATTAACAAGTACTAGAAGTTTACCACGACGAAAAGTATATAGGTACTACATACTTCCGTAAAGCAGAGTTGTGAAAATGATAAGGTTCTGCATTTTTTAAAAGTACGATGACACTTTGCATTCGGAAATGTGTCGCAATCCGTATTTAGCGAATGAAATTTTAATGTACTTTAAACATACTGACGTACCATTACTTAAGGCAACCCGTGGAGCATAGCTGTTGAAAGGTTTCAGCGTCCCTTTTAACTTCAGCTTGAAAATCGTTGTTGCTTGTGGCATCTGTCATAAATTGTATACACTTGAAAAAAAATCTGAAATACAGCAAAGAAATACGAAAAGTGATTATAAAGAAGTTAGAGTGCTTTTATGAGGAAGCAAGATGGATTTTGATGAGACGGACGAGAATAATACTTTTGCTTTAAAAAAAATTTCTCTCCGCAGAAATATCAAGAATACTTCATAATTATGGTTTCCTATGCGCCTCGTTAATACTTTGTGTAAGTAAAATATTGAACATAGTATAATTAACTAATTGGTTGCGAAATTTATAACAAAAATGATTCGTGTGATTAATTAAAATTGTTTACCAAATAAAACGTCGCGTGTGCACGAAGCATCACATTTTTGGGCTTGTGCTGAAAGAGAATTGGTGGCGCCATCCCGGTAGACTTTCTCGAACTGACTCGGAGTTTTAAAACGTCGGTAAAGTTAACGGCTCGAGAAAATCAAATACAGAGCATAGGATGTGTAAGTGATCTGCGACTTTAATCCCTTATTTATATTCGAAAAAGGGTTCTACAGTCCGCGTTAACGTTCTACTTTAATATATTAATGTAGAATAATTTGAAATTTTATTCGAAAGAGCGGCAAATATGAATCGCTTTCATGGAACTACTTCGCTCTTTTAGTGCCGTGGTTCCTACATTCTTTAAAAGCTCGAACACGCCGTGGATTAAAAAACTAGATACTCAAATAAAAAAAGGAAAAATCCATAAAATTAACAAGAGCTCTCGCTGCTCTTGGATATCGTTGACTTTACGACGAACTATAAATACTAATGGGTATTAACGCATTTTTATAGGAATCCTTCAAAGTTCCAAAGTGAAAACCATTCACCGGCGGTCCTTCAAGAGAAGCAAAAAAAAAACCTCCAAATTCTTAAGCACCGAGAGGACAATGATATAATTTCAAAAAAATATATAAATCGTTACACCACACTTTAATGCGTCTCCAAAATGGCGCACGATACAATTAGAATTTGAAACGTTTAAACCCTTGTCTCGGGAATTATCCGTACTAAAATAATAAACCGTTTCAATTATCTTATCAGCTCCATTACACGTGGCGCAGCATCCTCTAAACCGTGCGTTAGCCATAATTAATGCAGTCACGTGTAACGCACATAAATCGAAATTAATTCGCGGTTTGGCCAAATGTCATTGCGCTAATCGTAGAAACCATGCAGACCCAAATTTAATGACCAATCCCTAGGGCTGGCCAACATATAAAACCCATGTCTTTATTGTCCCAAGCAGAATTAGTATTCAGAATGGTATCCCAGAGCAAATTTTGTAAAATGGGCAATGAAAGTTATATCATGAATTTATTTTGAAACTAAGCGTGGGTACATTGTCGAAGAGTGAGAATAGAGGACAGTATCCAAAAAATATAAAGGGGAAAAAAAGCAGATAGATGAACGAGCAATAACCGTAAAATGTAAAACGGGTATAAAGTTGAATCTGGTATAATAGAATCTATGTAGGGATAAGACTAAGGGGGAATGAGGGTGTTACGATCTATGGGGTTAGCGATGATTTTATGGTAGACTGATGACAAGCAACCGGTCGAGAGGAATTAAACGGAGCTTGTTTTATCACTGGCCCTGCAGCTTGCTCACACGTTGGATTCTCTCTGTTTCCCTCGGCCATCGTAGTCTGGGTAGCCTTATCAGATTTCAGAACCCCATTAATTTCGAGGACGTTTATGGACCAGTTTGAGCCCGTTAACGTCTCATATCGTTCTCAGGCAGAGCCATCGAATGCTGGAGAGAATATGTACTTTATTCTTACTGTATATTTATTTTTCTACTATTTCCCGCTACCCGCTATTTCTATTGCTGCGTATATTTCTTTGTGGTTCTTAAGTAGACAGTAAGCACTCACTGTGGTTTGCAATATAAATAACCATAGTGAAATAAGTATAAAGTGTGAGACGATCCAAATTAAACTAGCAGTGACAATATACGGGATTGTTATGCAAACACGTACGGAATTCTTTCCAACGTTTTATATCTTGAACTGATTAATGGTTACGAGACATACTGGAGCCGAGGAAGATCATTTAACTTATTTTATGTTCTACGCTCACGTCTTTTCCTTCTTTAACTTGCATCGTCTTCGTGGCTCGATACAAGCGGAATTTTTCAGATCCAGTATTTGATACGATCATAAGGCAATTCGCTAAGGTTTATAAATCTTACCAGAATTACACTTTCAGGACTTCTATTGATTGAATATAAAATTTATTAAAGAAAACTATTGTGCATATATTAACTTTATTATGTGAAGGTAGATAATGAGATATTAATAAGCACATGAATAATTTGATATTTTATACATAAATTCGCCTCATAAATGGAAGTCAATTAATTTCATTATATAAATCGCCAGTACTTTATAAACTTTATTACTATCACGTGAGAAAGAGTGCAAGTAAGTCACTTCTCTCAAGCTTAGAAGTTTCGATAATAAAAAAAAATGTAGAGACGGAGTTTCTACGTAGAATAGTCAAAGAAAGAAAAAAAATAAATTTCAGTTTAGTATCCGATCTAACAAATAACTATTAGTCTTTGGGGAGACATGTTGTCCAGGACGTTAAGATGGAGGACGTATGGTGGTCCTGGAGAAGGTAGGAGAGTGTGAAGAAGATGAAAAGAGGTAGAACCTCCTGTTCAATAGAAAATAATGAAGCCGACACTTTGATGAACTGCGTCTACAGTTTCTAGTAACCAAGACCAAGTGCACCTTAATTAGCACTATGGTGAACAATGCAGATTAGATTAATTGCTAAATCTTAACAGTAAAGATAGTCAAATGTGAGGTTGTCATTTCTTTGTGATACGTAATACGCGTGTTTATGTGATATATGTCATGTGTGTCGGAGGAGGGATGTGAACTCTGCCGACTGGTTTTGAAACTATGACAACAGATTTAAAATAATAATCTTATCGTGATGTATTCTTTTTTCTTATACTTTGTTGTACAGTGATCTGTCTTTCATGGAGGCTGAATTTTAACTGCTCCAAACGAAGTTTAGAGATACGGACGAGAGGGTAGTCTTTAAAATCTCTTATGCCTTGGATCCTTTCCTCAAGTGGGGACATGTCTTTAATTTTCTTCTGGATAAAAATCTTTAGTTTTTCGCTTACACAATGCGCTAGAAAGATGTGGGTCTAGTTAACGAGGACTTGCAGACTCTTTAAGATCTCATAAAATTAGTTGACATGTACCGGTCTGTGTTCTGTTGAAATAATTCGCTGTCCCAGACACCATTATAGATGAAAACCGAAGCCGTCTGTCCACCAAGGTGTCTTCAGAGCCCAACAATATAGTTTCAAGTACTACTTACCCATTCAGGGGTCGAACTCTGAATTAAATAGTTATCACACCATACTTTTTCAATTTCGTTTAATTTCCCCGCATGTAGGATATGCGGCAGGAATAGAGCGAAAGGATAAAATTGAGTACACCACATAACGCACGCTATTGATAATTCGAATTTTGAATTTAGGGTTGGTTTTATGATTTTTTTAAAATCAAATACAAATTTTTATTTGAAGTGGTATTTAATGAACCATACAAAGCTGACAAGTTTAAAGTGTTAGTAGCAGTTTTTGACAAAATTATACGTAAAATGAAATATTTTCTAATAAGTAATATGCTAAGGTGTTATATCTAATAATAGTGTTATTCAATATTTTTAAGTGTATACTAAAATACGACACTAAACTACGTAAACTGTTTTGAAGTGTATAGTAAACTACGATAGTTTTGTAATGCTAATTGAAAAATAGACAATTATTCGAAATATAATTTAATGTACTTGAATATTTTGAGACCAGAGGGGATGTCTAGTAAAAGCACATTTCCTGAATTTCATAGAATCTCTTCTGTAGTGTTTAAGTTCTTTTTCGAATTAAAAAGAAAACAAATTATCAGTAATTATTTAACTTATTTTTATAATTGTTGAAAGAATAAAGGATCATACTATTTATTATTTAAGCATAATGTATTACCACTAAATGCTAACAAGCAAGCAAAATTAAAAGAGGTGCTATTTTCAACATAGACACCGAACATATTTGCAGACAATGAGCAAAATATCATAATGTAGTAACTAATTCTAACAAAAATCTCAAAGCAGTTAAATCTCGGAAAGCTATATTATAACCTATATTGGTTAATTTTCTTAACCTAAGGTTTCTCAAACTCGTGTAACATCTCATTCGGGTCAATACAAGCATAAAAGAATTTGAAGTTTGTTATCGGCTAGAAATTGAAAAGCCAATGAAAATCGACAATCAGCCATTAGAACTATTTCTGTTCAAAGGATAGAACGAGCTTCTATAAATTTCATAAAAAGGAAAAAGAAAGTAAGAATAATAAGTATCGGAGCACTACGTGCAAATAGAGAAATGATCAGGAGAACGTGGTCTTTAAGTAGTTGAGCCAGAAGTTGCAGTTGTAGTGGGAATACCAGTGGGTGGCGGAACGGGAGTTGGATTACTTGGGGGGGCATATGGACTTCCGCAAAGCTGATCCGCAATTCGGCCACCTTCCCGTAGACCACTGAGAAAAGCTCCATGTACCGTAGCAGGATAATTTCGTATGGTATGCTCTCCTGTAACATAGAACAGACAAGAATATTTATTCTAATCGAGCATAAATACATAAGACGTACATACACGGGGTAAATAATTTTTTTTTATTTTTCTACTATAAATGCTGTTACCAGACTTCGTCGCCATAATTAAACTATAAGAAGAAAGTGATCCGCATCCTGATATTATTAGAACTAGTCATCTCGGTTTTGCTAACCACAAATTTAATTTCATGTCTTCGGCTCCTAGATTGGCTTAAGGAAAACAAAATCCGACCCAGCAGAACCGAGGCAGTACTTACTTTTGGACTCGGGATGCGAATATAATCATATCATGCTAGTGAATAATCATTTATGAATGCTTGTCCATACGTGAAATATTCAAATTTACGTTTCAAACAGAACTTGTCAAATATCCCAGAAGGAGAGACAGGCCAAACAAAAGGAAACTAAAACTTTTGTATGAGGTAGAGTATTTTCTTGGAATATACGCTGAACTTTCTTACCCCCCCCCCCTCCACCCCCTTATCACTATCCTCTATCAGAGCAGCCAGGCCAGTCAAAGCATCACTGCTACCCTTCCATCCCCTATCCCATTATACCTACCGATCTCACCCATTCAGACAGTAGTCTCTCTCCTAGAAACTTAGACGCAAGACATTGGAACTGCAAAAGAGAGAGAATAACGAGATCGGCTGTCGGCTGCCCAACAGACGGAAGTAATGTGACAAGAATAAAGACGATTCTTTGAACTTCTCAATCTTTCCTTTTCTCCGTGTGCTTCTATTCTATCGTTCATTTTTTTATCTCTGGACAATAGCTGATATACATCTAGCATCTTTATAAGAGCCAGAGAGACAAATTTATTCGATCCATGACAATTCAGATAGAAATCATTTTTGAAAGCAGAGGGGTGTAAAGACAAGGATGCTCAAAGGGCATTTTTTACTAAAGGAAAAGAGGAAAGCCTACGACGTTCAAGATAACTGAATTTATGTTGGAATTAAGTTCTAGTTAGTTTCGACAGCTGCAGTTGAGGTGTTCTATAGAAACAATGTCGAAGCGTGAGGACGCAGGAAACCGCAAAACCCTAATACAAGTTCAAAGCAATGTCTCTGCAAATAACATGGTCAACTTTACTAAAACTGAAATTTACTGCACGTTGGTGCCCACTGACATAATCGGCGCGCAATATATTTGAACCTGCGAGCTCCGACTCAAGATAAATTGACCTCGATGACCTTTATCTCTTGAGGTCAATTAAAGGGGTGTATAGAATACGTTTTTAAGAAATGTGTTAATTAAAATAAATGATAGAATTAGAAAAACATTACTACTATTTGTTATCTAATTGCAGCTTTGATCTTAACTTTGGTGCAAGTACCCTATGTAGCCTCTCCTGCAGAAAAAGTTTCACATGGAAATTTTGAAAACAAGAGCCTCGAGTAAGCAAATGTGTTCTGGAAGAGAATTTAACAGAGTTGAGGCCATTCATGTGAATGAGTTAATATGCCTTTCAGTTATGCTTGTTGTATACAGTAAGTATCTAGTTTAATAAACATCTAGACTGTACAGTTGTAATGGCAATAAGCACAACACATAAATGATAAATATGTTCAAATATATATCATACATGCACACTGTCAAGGTCTGGTTAGTTAGTTTCATTTTTAAATTTCAATTTGAGTCATTATATAGTGGCATTATATGTTTGTACACTTTTCACTTCAGAAAATATGTGCTTTTATTATATTTGTCCGAAATAAATTTCAAAATTATCGAAACAACAGTTCCTGAATTTCATTATGAATGCCGTATGAAAAACTGTACCATTTAAGAAATCAATTTAACCCTTAACGCGTTCCAAGTAGGCGCATGTTTCTAAATGAAAGAATTCCGTCCGAAAAATTAAAAAAATATATAATGATTTATTCAACTAAATTTCCAGGCATCTTACCCTAACGGATCAGTCTTGTTCCATCTTCCACTACATATAAGTACAGAAATAAAATTTCAATCTCGTGTTCATTTATATCCGAATAAATGGAAAAATATGACTGTTGTGTTTATCTTTCGATTTACAATAACGATTATCGATTTATTTGTCTAGCGTGTTCCACCAGAAGCTTTATCTATGTTATAATGCGGTTCTTGGTTCATAAAGTACGTGCGTGATGTGGTAAATTTAAGTATCAATTACTTAATTAATACAGTAAATTCAAAAATGCACGAATAAGAAACAGAGAGCACCTGACATTACCAAATGTATGTTTATAAAAAATGGAGCAAACTGCAAATACACAGTAATATACTAACCTGCAAAGAATAGTCGGGGTTGTGGTGGTGGTGCACCCGGGGGTTGATTTGGCGGAGGTGGTGGTGTTACCGGAGCCGCTAAAAGGTCGTAATCACTTCCGGAACTGCCAACCGCTACGAAACTGTAAGAACCTCGGGCCCAGGGATCAGCTCGCCATCTGCTTACAACACTCTCCCGTGGTTGTGGTACTACTTGATTTCCGAAAATACCCTAAAAATATTATAATTATTTAATGAATGTTTTTTGATAACAATGTCTTGTTTGATAACAAAACATGATACATTAAATAATTTTTTACAAATAAGATATAGGAAACGATAATAATATGAATAACTCCTACATTGAAAAAGTGCTAATTACACCGAATAAGTAACAAATTGATATGCACAGAAAATAGCATTCCTGTTATATGACGAGGAAGACCCATTGTAATGTTATAGATGCCTACCTTTAGAACTGCAATGCACCTTCCTACTATGACATCATCGCTGACATTTTCCATAACACAGGCAGCTTCTCCTGCTACCAGAGCCAAAAGTACCGGTGCTTTATATAAATTCCAAAACAAGAAGAGTTCTCCACGGGAAGCAGTGGTACTGCCAACATGGCCGAATAAATTCGCAGTTGGATCCCAAAATATACGTTCGAAGCAAAGCACAACCTGAAAATATAATTGAACTAAAACAATAGTACTCACTTCATTTCAAATATATTTTCATAGAATTCAATGAAAAAACTTATTGCATGTATAGTTAATCATTTTTTCCCATACAGAAAAATATAGAAGTGTATAAGCTGACCTTATTCAAGTTTCCAAAACCGAGTCTCTGGATAGCCTGGGCCTTCCAATCAGGAAGTGGCGGATTGAACGCAACCGCCGATGGCGGTGCGGAGGCCTTTAACACTCCCAAAGGAAGAGTAACAAGTACAGCATCAGCTTTGTAGACAGTATGAGCTGTGTGCGGACTTCTCGACGGTGCTGCCCAGATTTCAACGCCATTAGCACTGTATCTTATTGCCCTGGCGGCCGTATTTAAACGAATATCAAGACCTTCGGATAGTGCTACGGGAACACATGAGTATCCATTGCGTACTGTAAGAAAAAAAAGACATAAAACGATTTAAAAAAATAATTTCACGAAGGAATAATTTTAAAAATGGGATGATCTCAGGTTAATTCTAGGAATACTGTTGAAAATTTTACGATACGAGGTCAAAGTTCAACTTCACTCGTGAATTCTCAGTATACCCGGGCATCATTTTTAACTTGGACACAACCACGTCAGAAAAATGATTTCGCGAGAAGACGGCGAAAGTTCACCATAGCGTATGGTGATATTGATGAGAGACAGTTATGGGACGATGGTATAGAGTACTTAAAGCATAGTCAGTGGTAAGGTACGAGTTTGAGGGTTGAGGTTTAAGGTTTGAGGTTCGAGTCCCAAAGAGTCATAGCTGCCACGGGGCAAACGCCCACTAGGTCTTCCACGGCCAAAAGGGGATGATTTACGGCTAGCGTACATTTCGAATATTTGAATTACAATCGCCCTATGCATCATTATATATTCCCATGCGAGAAATATTCCTCAATGTGAAATACTGGAGCCTTTTATGGTCGGTGGGCATAAAACAATTTTTATGCGTTCAAATACCTAGCTACATAAATTTCTGGAGTGCGTACCGCTGCTGCTACTCTTACTGAAGATGTTGAGGGGTTTGACGACGTTGTCGGTAAATATTCTGAAGGAACAAGAAAACAAATATTTTCATATTACAGAAAGATTCAAATTACTATTATTAAATAACTCTCATAGTTCATTGTGTGCGAACAGCTGATCAATTAAAATGTTAGTTCACTTGCGCCAGTGTTCCGGAAGAACGAACACCAATATTTAAGGACACCTCGAAAAAAAGGGGAGCATCATTATTAGAGCTTCCTTAGCTCTGATGATGTAGACTGGAACGTTTGCGAAACGTCGGCAATATGGTGAAACTAGACGCGGCAATCAGCCGGAACCCATGAATTTTACTAAATTAAGGTATTCCTGAGAGGAGAAAGATTCTTTTTTATACTTTTTTTTTAAAGAATTCCCGCTACTCTTATCCCCTCATTCTTGGCTATTGTTTGAATCTGTTTTAATCAAACTTCCAATCTTAGATTTTATACTATCTCATTTTCGTCCTAGTATCGGTAAGAAATAAGAACGTAAGGGCGACAGAGTACCGGAGAAGGAAATTGATTAGAATGCACAGGGGTCGGTGCAATAAAAATCTAATATGCTTATATATAAAATAACGGATACTATAGGCAGCTTTAGGCGTGGCCCGTGATAAAATTAACACTAACCGTACCAAGACTGGTCAAATGAACGGTTTAAAATTATTGTTTAAAAATTCTCCACATAATATCGTAGCTTTTTCTCCTGGACTTCATGCATTTTTTTATAAAATATAAATAACTAATTTTTCAATATTCAACTTAATTTCTCCTTTCATTTACTCTGATAGAGATTTATACTATATATCCTTGTCTACCATCTGACCGGTCATTTGGTACGAATAAGTATATATATCTATATAAATTGTCGGTACGTTTAGTATTAAAAGATCAGGGCAAACAGGTTTGCCTGGAGGTACGACTGTTTGAACCATGTGGTCATACCTTACATATTTACCGTTGCAAAGATACATTAATTTCGCTGATGAGAAATTGGAAGCATTTGACATTTGTATATATTTGTTCCGTTTATATGCTCATGATGTTTTCTATTTTCAATCAGATTGGTTAAGCAATTCACTCAGACATTTGTATAAACATATACGACATTAAGCTTTTTCATATTTGTGCGTAGGCTGTTTTGAAAGCGAAAGTGCTACCAATGTCCTGTACTATCTACATCCGGAACCTAATTTCTCATTTAAATTATAAATCGATCGGTTTAGCGTGTCATCAAGAATATCAGATTTAGCGTTTTGATATTAATTTGTCGACTATTTGCGACATGCGGCGTCTTGAAACAGAAAAAGCTAGACACTTGCAGAAGTTGCTATTTAATTTACGTTCGGTACTTGATATTCCCTATTTTTAGCCCAATTGGCAGTCAAATTCTCTTCCACGTGTTCTATGCGTTCATGTCTACAAATACGAAATTACGAAAAGCAGTATCGTTAATTAGGAAGACAATAGTATTTCTTTTGGTATTCTTTCTGTTAATCCTTAGATACTTGGTAAGAAAAAATACGTGAAACACAACCATGTCCATTTTAAACTCAAAATTTCTAATGTAAATAAGACTAAATAATTAGCAGATGTTGATGAATAACTTAGATGATAAATATATCATGAGTCAAAAAAGGTCTTGTTTCGATTATTTTGCGTTCTCCTCGCCAGTAAGAGAGTAGAATTTATAAGTTCTATTTTAATCCTGAATACGCAGGAAAAATAAGTTTACATCCGGGCCGAAAGAACAAGATCAAACTCATGAGTGGACGTAAATCAGAGTGAATAGGCGAAATCAGACCCATAAGGACGGAAATAGTATTTATTATTTTAACTCGGGCTCGTGCAGATGTTGGTCTGGTCGTCTGATAAATAGATACTACTTTAATCCTAATAAGTCTGATCTGATCATTTTGGCTCGTATTTAGGCTTATCTTTTTTCCATAATCTGGGATAAAATTGAACTTATAAATCGGGTTTTTGTACTGCCAAGAACAACGAGAGGAGATTCAAACCAAGATTTTTTTTTTCCCGGGATGTATTTGTTCCTGCTTATTACTTGATTCTAGCCTCACGTTTAACATGCATATTCAGAATTAAGTTGAAATTACTCATAAATTCTCAGTGAACCTACGCACCATTTTTATACCCCTAAAGCATTATTCACTGTGCACGATTTGACGGTTATGGGCCCATCAATTGAATACGGTTCAATTACTTGGTAAATGATCCTATATCAAAGATACGTCTGACATCACTCCAATTAAAAGTACCCCCCAGGTATACGGTTTCAAATTCCCTCGATATCTATCATCCATTCGGAGTGCTCCATTTCTTAATCCATTCTATCAGTGCGAGGTGACGAGTTCCAAGAATCTGGTACAATTTAAAAACGTCCACTCGAATATCTTTCAAAGAGCGATCATTGATCATAGGACGACGTAACGTGACTTAAAAAACTACTAGAGAGTCAGAAAGTGAAAGAGGCCAAACATCATGACTTATAGATCTTTTCGTTGATGAAGCTCGTGAGATTTTCTATACTCTCACACTTGCCACGTACAAGATTAGTGTACGTTAGTTATATTTATGTAGTGGATCCCCTCGAGGTTCCTTTACGTGATTTTGATAAAAATCTAAAGTGTCCGCATCGAGCATGGTGTCTCTGACTCACAGCTGCGCGGTCTCTTCTGATATAAGGCGCACCTAATGGCTTCCTATTCCGGCCTAATAATCATTTATTATTTAAATGGAATGGACATACAGTGTGTGAACAGTGCATCAATCACCTCACGTCCATCAACCTTTCATCTGATATGGTCCAGCCAGTATCTAGTACCTTCATACTCGTGTATTATATATGCTTCGCCGTGGTCTTTTCCCTCTATTTCAATAGAAGAGAACAGTGAAAGGCTAGCGTGACAGTAACTGAGTTAAAACTTCGTAAAAGGAAATAAAAAATGACTAGGTATCTACATTAACGTAATTAACTCCGTCTATGTAAAATTGAAAGTGCAAACTGGTGTTAACATAGTCCGGAAATTACTAAAATTGGTTAAATACACGATATGGAGGAATTATAACAATTATTTGGTGGAAGTCTGAACAGATGGTGTGATAGCCTGTTGGGGTGAGGATACTATCAGATCCCATAGCATTGGGCATCCTCTAATCACGATACAGAACGCTCAAGGGTTAATTATGTTGATGGCTATTGCCGGCTACCGAGCAAGGCCCCGTGGCTGGATCCCATTTCGTTAATTTAAATTTATTTGTACAATCCGTTGGTGGTGATGGTACCAAACGGCGACGGTTTAGTATTGGTAAATGGTGAAGAGTCGTAAGGATAGTTGGGAATTTGTTTTGTAAAAGAGAAAGGGAGCGAAAAATCGTAATTTAAATTAGCACTGTACCAGCTGCTTTTGTATTGGAATCGTTAGAATTCACAGTTGGTAATGAAGGTTTGACGGTTATGAAATCTCTTTGGATCCCTTTACGAGGAAAGAAACAGAGAGGCTCGAGGGGGAGAGGGGAAGAGGCGGAAGGAGGGAGACCGTAAGGTTGTGAGAAAGCGAGAGGGGACAATGGGGGAGATAGAAAAAATGGAGAGATGGCAAGGAATACCAGATAGGACAAGCCACGTCCCTCTGGATTCCTTTTCCGCGCATTCCTCCGTCCATCGTGCAACATCCCTTGCGCACAGGGTCCTCTTTCAAGACGACCCACCAACGCCCTCGTCTTCTGTTTGATCTTTGCTGGCAGTATATTTTGATGCTGAGTCGAACAATTTGTATGCCGCGGTGGTTTTCAATTTACATTTAAATTGGTTGCTTATGGCGCTCTGTCGCTCGGCGGGAGTCGAACTCGGGGCCTCCGCGTTAGGGAACAGTCAAATACTGAAACGTCCAAGTGGCAGAACTCTTACGTGTGGCTCAACGTAGTTCAACGAACTTAATGTTTTTGTCAACTGTTCATGTTCGTTTAGCATGTCTCTTTCTCCCGTGAATGCACGAGTCTCTAAGTTTCATCAACGGCACCTTGTCCACATAGCCAGCGGACTACCTGACTAGCTGACTAGCTGACTAGCTGACTAGCTGACTAGCTGACTGCCTGGCTACCTGCACACGTCCCTCGTCAAATGATCGAATGGCTCAGCTACCTGTTTAATGTTATGAGGGAAAAGAGATTTTAAGGAGATCGAGAAACACGATCACGGAAGGGTAAGCAAGCTAGTCGGGTAATAATGTGATAGAATTAATGCTGACGGTGATACAACTACTTCACAGCAGGTCGTGACCTTTTGGGTTGACACGTACTAGGAAAACATGATAGTGGTGCAGCTGAGAGACAAGGGGCCATATTAGACACGCCCATTCCGTGATTTTATGGTTATTAAAGTTTGAAGCTATTGCAAGGGCAAACATCATTAAATCGGAATTAAAATACAGGATCGACGTCGGTCCGATGTAGACTAAATAATTCTCTTTAAGTAGCCGCTGGCTCTTAATGTTCCGCCGTTCAACGCTTTTATTATTTTAATAAAGCGAAAATTACCCGGTTCCTCCCTCTTCCTTTCTTCGGAAGCTCTCTGTGGTCGCCTTCCCTTTCATTTGTTCCAATTTCTCTCTTTTATTCTTTCCTCATCTTTTATCTCATCCACGTCGCGCTTCGTGAGAATGCTTTTCATTAGGACGACACAGCGTATCGGACCGTACGAAACTATTTTCGCAACGTGTAAGTACTGTGTAATCGTATGGTTACGCTGGCGCTATGATGTATAATGAACGCTCAGACTTTATGCTCCGTTAATGTAACGCTACCGTAAATACCTATCTGTAGCAATGTGCCTTGCCTGGTGGACTTGTACAAAGTAATAGTCGTTTAATTTAATCTACAGCAATTTACCATAATGACAATTATTATCGCGCCGTCGAGTAGCTGCGATGCGTAGGTCGCGCAGGAAATATGCAAGGTTTCGTTCAGAACAATTCACGACCTTGTAACTTGTCTAAGATCACCAGAACGCCGAAGACCTTACTTGTGCCAGTATGAACTAAATTCACTGGAGTTTCCACACGGTGAATCGCACAGATCACATAGGAGGCCACTCCCGTTCGCAATACCAGCCCATTTGTTTTTACGTTCTCATTATGGCCGGTAAAGTAACTTCATTTTATACTGTTGCCCAGAGAGTGCGCTCACAATCGGATAGATTTATAGAACGCAAGAGCAAGGGTGAAACCACGATATCCGTCGTACGTGCCATCATAAAGTTATATGGGGTGTTGTACCGTCTCGTGAATAATAACACTAACAGTTACAGACCGACATGCCGAAGTGGAAGGCATTAGACTCTTCGTCTCTATATTATGCGGCTATTTACAACGATCTATAAATAATTGAAGCACCAAAAACAACCCCTAACCACCCGAGAGTGCCTCTCGGCAACTGGTGGTTAATTTAACACATGATAAATTTCTTACGAGTGTCATCCAATGGTATATTTTTAAATAAGTCATAGCCGGATGAGCTCAAATGTTAACTTTATAAATACGTGTATGATTATTTACTGAATGATATCTCTAGAAAATCATTTTTTCTTTCCATCTCGGTAGATAAGGTTCAGTATCCTTCTGATATCGATTATGGCCATAAGTACTGTTTCGCTACAGTACGTGTATCGACGTAGGCCTATTTCTTGCGCACTGGAACAAGATTTATAAATCCTGTTCTCGTACCCGAGAATAATCAACCGAGTATTTAATTTTCAACTCGCGATAATATGTAATCTATTAATATCTGTGCAGGAATGAGATCACCCTGATGATTACATTATGATTTCTAAGTCCATTGGTACCCTTGATATTTTGACGGCTGTAGTGCAAGAAGAACATTCTATGTGCCGTTACAGAGGTGATAAGTGTATTTATCGAAGGATTCACCGTGCAATCGAGCATTTCTTGGGAAGTAGCAGCGTCGTATCGACGAGTCAGGATGACTAGAGGCTACCAAGTATTCGAGCACGAAGGACCGGTAGGCGAGCAGCAATTACAATAATTGAGAAGGACGAACAAAAAAAGGAAGAAAGAGGTAGGTGAAAAGAGCGGATAAGATGGAACCGGTAGAAAGATGGAAGGAAGAAAAGTAAGAATGGTGAAGGGATGGAGGGACGGGCGGGCGAGGAGCGACGAAGAGGATGGCGAAAGGCCAGAAAGATATTTGAATACGAGTTGGCAAGTAAATCGTAGCCTGCAAACGAGCAGCGGCCAGCAACACAAGAAACGCATTTGCAGTGGCGAAGAAGAACGGCCGAGTGAATGAGTAAGCAAGCGAGCGAGCGAATCGGTGAGCCAGAGAAAGATAGGGCACTAGGGAATACGACAAGGTAAAAAAAGATAGGGATACTCGCATGGGCCTAAAGGAGAAGGAAGTCGAGGGGATTTCTCGTAAGGTGCGTGCTATAAAGGATACAGTGCTATAAGAGCCACGTTTGAGGGCCTCAACTGGCCCACGATGGTAGACTCTCTCGCTATGGCAAAAGGGGCCCTCCCTATCAACCGAGCTATCTCGCACCGCTGTTCTCATAATATATAGGCCGTATCTCAGGCCCGCAAATTGCCTTTTTAAACACAACAAGACAGCCATGCCCCTCTTTCAATTTACGCCAGGCCCTCTTTCGTGTATGTTCGTTCCGTTTCCATCCCCTCGCTTCTTTTTCTCTTTTGCCAAATCCCTCTCTTTACTTTACTCTTCCTACTCGTTTGTTTTCGATATTCAGTTTCTAAATGCCCATAAAAATAGAGCATCCTGTTTTCTATTCTTAATATACTACACCATTGCAATAGCCTAATAACTATTAAGCATTAACGTTTTACGTAAAGTAGTTTTAACAACTTTTTGCAATAAAGTTTTACTTTGAAACTTCATGTGCCTCGTTGCTGGTGACACTTTCTGTATATTATTTGCGTCCTGGAAATCCTACTACTGTATTAACGATTAACTTTCTATTATTTTTTATAAAATTTTTATTTGTAGTCAACATCCTGTATCAGTTCATTAAGAAGAATCCTCTCGTTACCGAACACATTGCAACGAGTTAAAGTTCCATATACATATATATATGATGTTATTGTACGCACGGCAGCCTCTGAGACTAGCATTAAGAAAATCGATATGCGCGCAGTAGGTAGATTCGTGACATAGAAAGCTTTCATTTTATTCTCTCGCTTATTGCAAAAGTTTCAGCAATATTTAGTTGGCCAATGGGAGTTGTTTAAAAGTAATCTAAACTGGTTATCCGGCACATTGGGACAATATGTCGCCCCAGCGTCAAGGAGCCGGAAGTTACTGCCAGGTGATCCTGTCTCTACAAAATGTTCAGAGTGTCAATGCTTCTGGAAATGGAGTATAAAGCTACGAATCTGAAAATACCGAGGGAGAATAGAGATTCGCTCATTACGTGCAATATTTCGGAGAAACGGCCAAACGTTTTCAGTTGCTTTGCGTTCCCATGCTGCGAAAACGTCTTTATAACGAAGTGCCACGAGTAACCGTGAACTTTTCTTTTCCTTATTGTTCCGTATTAATTACGCGACTTGCACAACTTCTTTACCCCAATTGAACCTACACGAAAGTACTAAAGCTTTTAACACGAATAATATAGAAACATTGCATTTTGCAAATTTGAATAAAAATTCTTTTTCATCCAAATTTATAACGTTTGTTATGATTTTTTGTGTTTGTTTATTACCGTACGTTTACATTCTTTTAATACGGGTGATTCATAGTCAAGATTTATATGCAATTTATACGATGCAAATTCATTGCAGTTCTTATCGGCTAGAAGTTAAACGTAATAAAATTCAATAATATGAAAAATATCTTCAAGTATCAGATATCCATTACCGTTATGGAAAAATGATATTCTTATCGTAATTTTTCAATTATGCTACAATTTTTCTGTTACAATCATTCATTTAGCTTTCTTCTTTCTTTTTCCTCTCGTTTCCTGTCGGCGAACCAACATCACGACTTGGCAGTTTAGACGATCACCAGCACGCGCACTACGATTTACGTATTATCTTCGAAGGAATAATTTTCCCCATAATTTGTACTTCCTTCGCGCAATTTTTTATTCCATCCTCTCGTTCTTATTTTCCTGCAGTCCCTATCTACCAACATACCTACCTACTTATCGCTTGTTTTATACACCGTTTCATACACTCGATAAAACTTATTATTCATGTAATTCGTACAAACCGATCATTGAATAGATACAAATAGGAGATAGCGCAATGCCTGTTATCGGTTTGTGGGATACGCCTTGCTGGGAATCATCTCTTGTTCTATACTGGGTGACTCTAGATCATAGTCTATGTCGAGACTCACTTTAAATTCTGACTCCACCATTAAGAGAGAATATAATTATTTTGTTATTTCAGCACTTTTAATGTAATTCCATATATGTGCATAATTTTATGGAAAATATTGCCATGTGCCACATATACAAAATAAAGACGCGTTTATTAAAAATTGTTACCACTGTATGAGTATTTACTTTGTTCAAACTATTATACGCGATTGAAAATATGTTGAATGAAGTATTCTTGCAATTTTTTATATTTCTCAAAACCATTCACTATCGTCCAATCACCGCTCTAATAGTACATACCAAACCTTGTGTAGTATTGACTTTAAAATAAGTACGTTTATACGTGGTGTTTTAATAATTGTAATTAGAAAAATATATTTGAAGATAAATATGGTTGGTAAATTTTGTTTTTATCTCCAATCATTATGCAGGTTATTATTTTGTTTTTCAGGGGCCATCTTCATACAGATTATAAGGGAAAAGAGTCCCTCAAAATGTAGCATTGGATATGACGGCCTAACTATACTTTATATATCGCCTTACTTTATTTCATTATTTGTATCAAAGTTTTCTATGGTTTGGGAAAAGACATTCATGTGAAACAGACTTCATTTTCTACAAAAAATATCACTATGGAGATATAATAAATTCAGAATAACTACATGAAAGATCGTACTAAGAAAAACAGTATACCTATATGTTTTCAGTTACTTATCTATACATATAGATGAATAAATGCTACTTCACTCTCCTTCTGTGCCTTAATACCATTTCGTTTATTACCGTCAACGCGGTTACAGCAAATTGTACTTGGCCACCCGGTATACTATTCGCATATAAGAAGATTTTAGAAGAGGCGCAATTGAATGAGCCTCGTTAACAGAGTTGGTATTTCTCCATGGGTGATCGTAAGTAGTCAATGACTGGTGTTAGTCCTGGGTGAATCGGCCTTATCCGGAGGATACTGCAACGTCTTTCGCATCGGGAAAGAGTAACATATTATAAAAAATAGAATTTACTTCTTTCGAATTAGGTAAGTGTAGAATACAAAGGTATTAAATCTTTTTTATACCTGATACGTAGATATATTTTTAAGATATACTTAAAAAGTCATATAAATAACAACGAATGCCTGCATATTTATTCATTTTTATACATTATTAAATTTAATTTTGACCAATAAAAAACATATGACATATGAGAAATATCTAAATCAAAATGTGAAGAAATTTCAACATGGCGAACGTGGATTAACTAATTTAACTTTTTCTTATGTCAGTAAATCTAATTCAACTTTATTTAAGAACAGTAAGTATCACAATTTGAGGGAAAATGCGAGGAAATATCGAAGGTTGATCAATTGTACTGCAATACTTTGTAGGTATGAAGACATTCCACGATTTTGAAGATTAGTCGACCGAGCAATCAAAATATTGCAACTATTAAACCTTTGATTTATTTAGCTATTCTGTTGAAAATAGGCTTCTTTAATTCCATTACTTGCAGTTTGTTCGATTGTACAATCCTTTCTCATTCGCATGCTCTTAATTGTTTTTGTCTGTATAAAAAAAACTGCTACTCGGAAACAGCTAATACATGTATCCTTCTAAACTCTCCTAGTAGGTGCGTTATATTACTTTATTAAGGGGGAAAGTATAACATGCGATCCGTAGTGACAATTCTTATTTTACATGTATAATTGCCTTAAATATCCAATGCATACAATTCGTATGATAAACGTTCCCGAAATAAGAATAATTTGTAAACTCAATATTTTGAAATGATTCATGAAACTGAAAATATATCAGGTCGAATTTCTTAATTATTCACATGCTGTTTTTGTAAGCGTATCTACTAGGTGGCCGCATTTATTTGGATAATGCTAGTGCTCGAGCTAATCGATGATAATTTTCTCCTCCGATAGAATAAAATTGCGCCGGTTAAACAGACTGACGTATGAGTTTTATCGACTCGCTTATATGGATGAACGCCAGTATTACCAGTATGTTGGCAATGTTACGACTTCCTATTCAAGGAAAGCAATAGTTGCGTACACAATAGAGTGAGTTTTGCTACCAAGCTATATAGCATAGTCGGTTCACGGGTGCAATGTGTTTTTTTTTTTATAGTTCGCAAATAGTACAATGCTTAGGAAATGACACGCGGTTTTTCATAAAAGCACAAAAGTTTATGCTAAAATAGATCAATAAAATATCTTTCGGTGCAAATCTTTGCATGCATTTGCATGCATTTTTCATGCATACTTTGCAATGAAAATGTTATGCAGAGTCACGTATGTCTTGCTAGAGACTTGACTATTTTCGACCTATCAAAATTTAGCATTAAAACTGGTGTACTGATTATACTTACCTTGAAATAAATTCGAGCGAGATTAATAAAGAATAAAGCGCTAGCAAATGATACGTCGGAAATTTGTAGTATATGAGAATCTCTATAGATTCCGTCAGCTTGCATGGGATAGGCGGTATCTTCCGTTTCATTGGACATCTAACTTATATCGTCATCTGGAATTCAATTTTATGCTCAATTACGCCATTGTCGCCCACCATCCCTATACTCTTCTTATTAGTATTCATTCGTCGGTGGACGTCCAATTGGAGATATCATTATCCGCCCCACCGGGAAACTGAACGACGAATTGAATTTACCCCAAATCGCAAATCAGCGATTATTTTTATCTTATTTTCGGTGTTCGACGATTGACAATCGAGACTTTTCAAAAATGCAAATTCAGTTCGCACTTTTTGTCTGTCTTCTAATTAATGATATTGCAGACAATTTTCAGATTATTTTCCATCTTTAGAAGAGATCGTATGAAACATGTAGGAGTGTTTTATAAATTAGAGCCGTAAAAAAAAATGCGCCCTCATATACCACAATCAGTAGAACGTCAACTATTCGAACAGCCAGTTATCCGCGCAGTTTGCAAAGTGTTTCTTTCGCGCTTTCTTCTGTGGAAGCACCGCATTGGTTCCTCCCACAGGAAAAGAACTGTGTTCCGAAATGGGCCATATAGCGAACAGTAACGCTTCATATGCCAGCGTTTAGAGCTGTTCGAGCCCATTTATAGAAAAAAAGAATTGGCTCAGTGTCGCGTGTGTGTAAAGTTTTATAGGGTGTTCAAAAATGTATTTAATCTTAATCGGCCTCGTCCTCGGAGCTATCAAACGCTGTAAAGATATCTTATATATTTTCAGACGGTTCTTTTATACTCTTGTCTAGCATAATCCAGGTACCACATTATGGCAGCTGTATGTGTGCAACATTCCACAGTTTCAGCTCCACTTTTTCTTGCACAATAATAATTTTTTATGGCGTCTTTTCCTTCAATAATTTTCTCAATCGATATTTTGGTTGGAAGGATCACTAAAGATGATAGTATTTACAAAAATCCTTAGAATGTCACAATTGAAATTGATGCTATTATGATACATTTGACCCCCCCCCCCCTTCCATATCACCTCGTGCACACAGCGTAGCTGCTTAGCATCACTCTATTCTACATACAGATATATAAGTCAATGCTGTTTGTCAATGGCCCCTATAATTTTTTTGCCAAAGGCAATAATTAGTTTTTCTTTGATTTCCATTGATATAACATAAATTTTCGATTATCGGAACAGATTGATTACACCACCCCGTGTAATAAAAAAGTATATTACGGTGATATATTTTTAAAATGTATTTACAGTACTCTAGTCGGTTTACGAGTTCAATATTTTTTTTTGACAGCTCGTATACAGTGCAACGCTTAGCAAATGACAGGTGGCCTTCCATAAAGTTATGGATATCTATGCTAAAATTAAAAAATAAAACATATTTCTGTATAAAACCATACGCAAGGACACTTTGTAACGACAATTTTATGGAGAGCCATGTGCAGCTTGCTAGAGACTTCATTGTCTTCGGACTGTCAAAAGAAAACAAAATGAGCTGATGGAGCTCGTAATAAGAGAAGATTTTGGCGGGTAGGAAAATAGGATTTTAAAAAATTTCTCACTCGAGCTTTTTCCCACTAATGTGCGGCAAGATAGGAATTCGCGCGTGTATATACAAGTGGTATCCGTGAACATCACCGTTCCTCGTTATAATTACAATTACTTCATCTAAGAATGAAACATGGACGAGTTGAAGCGTTAGCTTGGTATGAGTATGAAAACAAGCTTTTTGAATAACTTAGGCAAATAAACTAAGATAATACCAGTAGCTCATGATCTCATAAATATATTGTTTTTTTTAAATGCGTAAGAGAGTCCAGCACATTACCGTAAGCCATCTTGGATATGCTACTGCTGATAGATTTGAAAATGAAATTATAAATCTTGCTTATTTTATTGTTGTTAACAATAAATTTAAGGAAAAAAATAGTATTTATGACATCTTTCAGAATATAAAGGTAATTCAGTCCTGTTGCAGTTTTAAATGTTGGCATTGTAATCTTCTTAAGCAAAATAATAGCTTTTCATTGCTATATATCTGTTTACACACAGTAATATCTTGTGTCCAAACATACAGTAGTGCGCAATTGAAGTGGAACACTTTAATTTTTGTGTATCTCTGCGAAACTATGATCGATATCAAAAAACGAAAAACATATTTTTGAGGAAATATCCTTCCCATTCGAATGGTAAATGTTTTATCTCGATCGGATACAAAATGGCCGAACGGCAGGGGTTCGAGTGAAATA
>JASANN010000605.1:6622-33169 GCA_031762395.1 Calameuta pygmaea
ACAGGCGAGAACAAAACACTAACGCGAGAAGAAAGCACTAGTGCGAGAAGAGAGCACTAGTGCGATAATGTAAAATTGGGCCGATTTGCGCATGCGCAGCATTTTTATCGTATCCTTAGCTATAAAATGCCACTTTCGCCACACTTCGGAGGCACGAAAAGTAGCGTTTTTCATGCATGAGTTACATAAAAATACATAAAGAAGAATATTGCAAGACACGTCCTAGCGTGCCAAAGGTCTAACTGACTCACTCGCTCTCGCGTCGCCATTACGCGCAGTCTTTCCGCAGCTCAGGGACGGTTCACTTGAAGGCCCCATGCAACGCATAGCAACACGTATGTTTCCTTTTTTTTTGTGCAGGCTCCACATCTTCAGCTTTTAACTGTCATGTATAAAAATTCAAGTGTGTAAACTCAAAAGCGTTTTATATTTATTGAGAGAGGGGATCACCTTTGTTTTATCAATGCAAATATTTCATATTAATATACTGGAAATCCAAGTGTTTTTTATGAGGCATCTTATTCCCTATCCTTTCTGTGGAAGTCTTTCCTTGAACATTTATAAGTCTTTCGTTATCCCTACGTATCTCTACGTAAAAATAGAACACTAGTCAATAGTCAAATCATCACTATCACAGAAAGGGTTGGGAATAAAATACTTCGAAAATGCTAGATTTAATGTGCACGTGCCCTAAGAGACAAATTGTTGTTTATAGCGTACAATAAAATTCTATACGATTTGTGAAAACAGTATTGTTACCTAATTTTAAAAATTAATGAAAATCTTTGCCGAGAACTTCATATATAAAAAATAAGGTGCAGAATAAGGTTGCTGAGTATTTACGGTAATAGCCACGTTGATTTAAGTAATTCGTCAGTTATTTCTCATGCTATTGCAGATACTCATTTATCAAATGACTGCGGTTCCCCGTAAAAAAGTTGCAGTTTATTTGTCATTTTAATATTATAATTTATTATTTCCTAGTTAACTAAGATTAAGAATTTCATGTTAGTTGAATTCGAAAATTCGAAAACGATTAACTGGTTGAAACCAGTGGATTGCGTACCGAGTTCAGGGATTAAATTTGACAATGCAATGGGAGCAGATGCTCCTAAGGATTGGCCATGGTTTCCCATTGAATTGAGAGGTCATGCAGGTGTGTTTCGATATTCATACCATTGTCTTTTTTAAGGTTGGTCTATATTTCGTAATGATTAATTTATTTTCAGAAGCATATGAAAAAGGTATAGCAAAAGCTGAGCTATTACAAGTAGAGCCATATGCCTATAAAACTGACACGGAACAAAATTCTAAAGATAAATCTGCTGTTATCACACAAGCATATAAAAATAAAAGCAAAGAGGATTGCACAAAAAAATTGAAATGTTACTATCAAACAAAGATTTACCAGTTATAGAAGAATCTGAGTTCTTCAGTGATATTGAAAATTATGGTAACTTTTCATGATCAATTTTATACAAATTTTAATATACCTTTTATTAACAAATATACTTTATTGTTTTCTTCAGATCATGGTACAGATGATTCTAATTCAGACGACTTCCATGTAAACGTTTCTAAAAAAATAAGTGGAAACGGCAAATTTGTAAAAAAACAGTACAAAGCCCAATGGAATCAACATTAAACACACCAAGAAGCACAGTTGTAGCCTCAACTTCTACTCGTAGAAAAGAAATATCAGAACGTTCAACACCACAATTACAGAAACATATTGAAGCGCCGCAGAAAGTCGCCACTTCTAAACGTATGTTGAATCCGATAAAGCCACATGAAAACAATAATAAAATCTTTTGTAATTGGTTTGTTTTTTAAATTCTTTCTTTTATGTAATTGACAATTCACGTAGAAAAATGAATGATTAACTTGTGTAATAATTGATTCTAAATTAATACCCGAAGAGAATGACAAAATTCAAACAAAGTTTAATATTATTTGTATAGGAAGGGTTGATCCTTACTTAGAACGTGATGACTATTCAGAATCGGAAAAGAATGCAGTCGAAAACTCACTCAATGAATCTACTCTGATGCAGCACACTATTCAAAAATGTTCTAAGGGTACTGCTTACTTTGATCTGGTAATATGGCAATTTTTATAATAAATATTCATACCTAACGCTTGTCGCAGATACATCCCTCATATGTGTCATTAAAGAAACTAACGCTGGAACTCGCTTCCCTGTCGGAGGAAGCTCATTCATTACGTAATTCTATTGAACGGGCAATGAATACCAAAATTAATAAGATGTCGATTATGAACTTCATAGAGAAATATAATTTTACTAAGCTAGAAACAGTAAATCCAGTCAGCTTATTCCACGAACGCCTCAAAATTGATGAAGAATTTATCAAAGACTTTGTAAGTTTATTAACCTTCGTTTTTATATCTCTATCTCTATCGTGTAATCTCGATGGTCACAATTACAGAAGGCTGCAATGAAAAACTTAGTTGACTCTACAGTAAAATCTACGGTCATAGCAGTTATAAGAAAATTTTTACATAGAAAACTTGCTATGAAGTACACTGCAATCAAGTAGTGAAATAATAAAGTAATATTAAAGGGAACTACCTTCTACAACCTTCTTTTTGGTATGTGTGCACAATTTTTTACGGCTTGAATATAATTTGGATATCCCTTATTCTCTCAAATAATATTGCATTTCTTTAAAAATAAATTTCAGACTTTATTAATAGCGTCCACGAGTTAGAAGACGGGCTAATAACAGAAAAATGTTTCTATCACACATTGTCTACTTGTTTAACTAATCCTAAGGATTGGGACGGCTGCAGAAAGTTACGCAAATCATGTGCAATAACATCAGAAGATCATGGTTAATAAAATGTAAATATGCTATAAGGAAGTTTTATATTATTTGCCATTTTGACATAATTTATGATTATTTGGATTTGAGCTAAGAATACTTTTTGAAGACTTTTACGTAGAATTCTTAATAATTAGGTTAGACTTAAATTATTCATTTATTTACAGAAACATACAAGGAAGGTGCAAGAAGAATTAGGTTAAATCTTCTCCTGCGAAGCAACTTTAAGTTGTTTTTGTATAAATTAAATAGTTATCATAATATGTAAAAAAAAAACATTTTATTAGAGATTGAATAATAAGGTGAAATAAAATATTTAATAATTATACTGTTTTTATTACTTATTGATTTACTTATTTCTACAAAACAAATGCAGAAATAGAATAGGCTAACAGGGGTCAATGTGGAAAGGAGATGGGTAAAAACTGTATAGTCAATATTGGCAGAATGTGTACGAACCATATGGGTTCATGTAAGGTAATTAATATAGAGGCCCACAATTTGTAGCCTATATGGGCCCAAGACAAATAAGCGTGACATTTTGATATGGACCAGTATGGGCTACTGAACTTGGGCCTAGATAATAATGTAGCAAAATATCTTGACCCCGGTTAACGCCCAGAGAAAATATCTACACGGGTAGACAAAGAGTAACTGAAGCGATGGCCAGTAGCTTTCCTTTTCTAATGCTCCCATTGGCTACATCTTCTATACTCTTGTACTACGGTTGTTGATTGAAAAAAGACAGGGCTTGGCCGCCAACAGTCACTATCTCCTTTTTTCAGTCGACCATGTTTTTCTATGCTTGTGCGTAGTCCATGCTATATGTCAACGGTTCTAATGGTAGATCACATTTAGAATGTATCTACACCTTATTATATTAACTACCGTTCGCAAATGAAAAAACATTATCTTTGCCATTTTAAATGACATCGAAAAAAGTTAAATGCAAAAGTTGTAGAGCAAGAAAAAATAATAGAGATAAAAAAAAATCTTAAGGATAGCGTAAATAACAAGGGAGATATTTGCGTTCGAAATTTTGTCACTTTTTAACAGATTTCCGATACTTGCGTTCCGCCAATACATCATTTAAACATTAGCATCATTTTAAGAGAATTGATTATAATCTAGCCTTTGTCCACTCCCATAAACAGTCAGGGAAAAACCTGAAATTACTTATCTTTACTAGAAATGAGAACGCAATGCTTCATAGCGACATCAGTGAGCTTTATTGATATTTCAATATTACAGTTTTGACGGAATTTTTCAATTCACGGTCACAAGGCGACTCCGACTACCAACTCAGACAACGTTCTCGTTTTCTGGTTCCCTTCGAGTCGGCACTGAAGATTTGATATTGTTGAGTTGAGGTCGAGGTGCTCGAATCTGCCGTGGGGAGTTTCGACGTATCGAATTGCCCGACAGAGGAGGAACCCCCCTGATCCGAGATGAGGATGGGATGCCCAGCTGTCGCTCGATGCTCTGGGGAAGCGGCCGTGGAGGATCTCCAGTTGTTACGTATCGATTCGTTAAGGAACGGCTCTCGATTTGGTTTAAAGGAAAGACTCGAGGGAAAGGAAGATTAATTCTCGAATTTGGCTATTGTTAAATCAGTCTGTCTCGAGCCACCGACCGAGGTGTCACAAACTGGCTCGCGTTCCCGTGCTATCTGTTGATATTTTTTCTAGCTATATTTTCCATAGGGTACAGAAAGTTATCGCCTGTGTAGTTGTCGCGTTGTTCTCGCAATATCCAGAAAATTCTATGGATTCCGGAGGTATAGTGCTGTGCCCTAGTGCAGTGCCCACTGGAGCGTCCTCTGGATATAGTTCTTGGATTTCACGAATTAGCTGTACCAGCTTCGGTGAGGACTCCCAATTTATTAATTGGTGAAGGGATTTCGATTTTATAGCTCTTGTTTGTTCTGCTACGTTCTCGATTAGTTCTTCTCTTTGTCCCATAATATTTGCCTGATGCTTACTGCAACCCTCTCTATCTCAACGCAGCAGCCTGAGCAGCTGTGTATTTCTGTGGCTGTCCACTCCCGTTCATTCATCCAGTTGCGTTTGTTGATTTTACGTGACCCCAAAGATCAGCACCTATGGTTGCGTTTCTCGATTTTACGTGTCCCCAAAAATCGACAGGATCCGTTAAGCTACTGTCTTTTTTTGATAGTTTCCGTCAGACCTCTCGTATCAGAGGAGTTGGGCCTGTTTCACCCCCACTTCCCAGGTCATACCGGCTTGTCAATTCCCGGTAACAAAAGAATTGGTTAGCGCCCGCTTGGTTTGTGGATGCATGAGCGAAGGGTGGATGGCCGAAGGTAACGTAGGTTGGTCCTCGAAGATAATTAGTTCTTGGATTTTTCGCTATTGGGTCGAGTTAAAAAAATACGTTACAAGAGATAAAAGGAACATCATCTTTTAAATCCAAAACGTGTTTTCTCAGGCTTTGGCAATTAAAGGTAACCACTGATAATTTTTCCTTAGTTGTAACAAAGTTATGGATCGTATTTCCTATAGTTTCAAGTCGATTGAGAGATAATCCTTGAAATTCTGCTTGCAATGATATTGCTGAGGTATCATTTTTTCGGCCATGATAGAATTTTAGATCATTGTCTGTCGTCACGATGCAGAGCCCCTTTATACTGGTAACTCGTGACAACGACACGTATAACAACGACAGAGGATGATTCCTGTTGTATTCATACACTATTTCATGAAGTGTTCCCCCTTGCGATTTATGAATTGTCATGGCATAACCTGATATTAAAGGAAAATGGTTCCGCTTGGCGACTATAGTTTTGTTGTTGTTCATGGGGATACTAGATCTTCTCCTTTTTATTGGGACTGCTCGTTTATTGATATGGTGCGCTGTTACATGACTAGAAGCTGTTTGTCGAATTTTTTCACCAGTCTTTCGGGAATCAGGAAAAATTACCCATACTCTCGTAACTATACCGAACTTCTTGACATCGGTTCTCTAAGCAAGTACCAAGCAGCCTCCTGAGTACTCATTTCTACACTGTTTAGCATGTCGACGCTCATTTTCCATGTAATGTCAACTATCTCAAACTCTGGGTATTCATTCATCACCTCTATTATCTTGCGTTGTAGGTTACTCATGCCTCGATTTGTTTCATTAACGTACTCTAAAACGTAAGCAGCACAAGAATACTCTTCAGTGATAATCTGAAAATCCATGTTCGACCCGAGAACATTGAGTACAAATGGGTTGAATGAGTTGTGCCATATCTCTGATGGATTTCGCTTATAGAATATTTTTGGCCTTGTTATACCAGCACGACGTATGCATCGATATTCATCGTCCGACCGAATATAGTTCTTGTAGTAGAAATCATCAATATCTTCGTAGTCCATCCTTTCTAGGTTGGTTCTAATTTCGCCATATCTTCGAGCATATTCTTTAAAATTCGTGTCAGTTTTTGGGATCGGAGTAAGAATTAGACATGTGCGACATGGCATAAAAGGTGCTTCAAACCCACACTTTTATGGTTTGTTAGCAACAACATTTTTATAACAAGTAAATGTATGGTTACGCGTTCGTAATTTAATATTCCCTGATACTTGAGACGCTGAAACTGACACCAAATTCTGAACTAAAGTAACATCTTCTATGTTATTTTCGTTCAGCATATCATCCCGAGCATTTGTAAGCCATAATAAAATATGCACATGCAGACTCCCAGGATGCTGGAATTCAATGCGTTTGAAATAATTAGCGACTCTGTATTTCCCAAATGGACTACACTTCTTTGATTGAAGAATATCTAGCACTTCATTGACCAATTTATTAAAATAAATGGCACAAGTCACGGCGTCTTCGTTGATGAGTGTGCTTTTTTCCATAAAACTCAGTTTCGACACGGCATTCGCAGAAATATCTCGATTATGTGCGAATTTATATAAAAACTGTAATAAATCTGTCCATCCTATTTCATTGGCAGAGAGTGCCATGAAAGCCGTTGGTCTTCCTTTCTGACGAATGGTCGCGAAAAGATCTTTCTTTCTTTGTGACCAATACCAAGCCGAATTGTCTTAGATAAATAATCGGAAAAGATAACTCCTCAGCATGTTCGTCAAATAATAAACTTCGCGGAATATTCTTTTCTCCAGGTGCAATATTTAAAAACTTTTCGTCATTCCATAGAAGTGTGTGTGCTGTGCAGTGAGATTTTCTTTAATCGGGATATTTTCACTAATTTCATCCACATTTTCGATTCGTGGAGGTTGATGAGTTTCCTCATTATTAGCTTCCAAGAATGTCTTATCAGCTGTGATATTATATAATATATAAAGCGGTGTATCCACTAAGTACCGCCACCATATGTTAATATTTTTTTTATTGATTAAACCATGCAGATAACTTGATTTATGGATTATCTTTTTCTTGATATGAACGTAAAAGTAATGATCGTCAGTGATGTCTCTTGGAAGCTGATTTAACCTTGCGTCTACAGATACTGGCACATTAATAACCTGCCCATAAATCCCAAATTGTCCATGCACATGTCTTAATCTTCATATTTGCATAAATGGAAGACGAGGACAAATTAATCTCTCCGAAACAAGATCGAGCTTCGGTAGATACGAAGGCATATCCGGATATTTGAATATATTATACGTTGATAATAGTGGAAGTTTATTATTGTCGAGGGAAACTTTACACGTTGAAAATATCATTGCTTCTTCAATGTTTTTGAAATCCTAGGAATTGTTAAAGTGTTAATTAATTTTTTAAGATGATGCATTTATAATCTCGATAATATGATTTAAAGCGGATAGCACTATTTACTGTTATTTGTTTTAGAATATCTTCATGACTCCGCGATGCTACTTTCAAATCACTTTTAAACCACAATCTCTGACAGACTGTGCAATTATAACCAAATGGATTGTTTCTTTTGTTTCATTTTTTGCCGAATTGTTCATATGCATTCTTATTTTTTTCGCATATCATCGTAATTGGCGTTGAGAATATAATTATTCGAAAGTGATTGATCGCCATCATTGATCCCATCAATTGATATTATCATTGATCGCAACATTGATTTCATCATGAAACACATCAACCAGTTGAACGTTACTGAAATAATAAATTAAAAAATCGGACATTAAATGGAAAACCATATAGAAAATGATCGAAAGGAGTATAAATCAAATAATATTCACGATTCAGTGCGAAGCTCTGCTTTCTTCTTTCTATATTCGCACATGCGTTCAGCTGCAGTTTTTGGCCGTGTTTGCGGCGAGCTACTAACACCTTTCTTGTCGTTCTTTTTTCCCCTCAGTTCCTTGACTCTCTCTGGCGGTATCTTCCTTTTTCTCACTCCTGATGGACCAGCAATCTGATCTGCTTCTGTGACGACTTTATTTATTAAATAATGCCGATGTTCTTGCTCATTTTGTTGTTTCAAAAGCTGTTTTCGTGCTCTAAACTGTCGACCAGATTCTGCAGAAGTTGCAGGTGCCTTGTTCAACCTATCTTTTAGTTAATCAATTTTTATTTTTATTGAATACCTTGATTCAACAATGATTCAAAATACGAAAAAAAATAAACATTGAACCGGTGAGATAAGAAGATTGAACCTCTGTGATTCATCAACAGTGGATTGAATATTGATATTTAAGCTTTGTTCTTCTAAACATGATAAAGTAGTTATGTCTAAATTTAATTTAATTTTTTTCACTGATGGCCCACTTTTCATATTGGCCGGTAATGACAGGTGACAGGTAATGACATTTCACATATGAAAATATTGGCGGCGCAATTGTTTTTTCACTCTCTTTTTTCCACTATCGCTATCTCGCTCTTTCCGTTCGCCTCACTGTTTCAACTTGCGTAATGCCAAGTTTTGGTTTACCCTGTCAGTAAAGAAGTTTCACTTCAAAAAGTAGATGGACGTGCGAAGACGATGACGATGACGACGGACCTGAAATAAAATCATCTCGCTCGCTATGTTGATACGCCCTGATATCGTACACTAATCGTATTAAACTTGATGGCAATCGATTCAGAACCCTTGATTCCTATAGTGAATGTATCGATAACTTTTTCTCACACATAGCCGTTCATAAGATATTTGAGGCCAAACACAGGTACAAGAGATGCACGAAAGTATGCTGGAACAGGTACACGAGCATCCAAGAAAGGGAATGGACATCAAGAAGGTATCTGAAAATAGATTTGTTATTAGCTGTGAGGAGCATACGGTTAGGATGATAGAGGATTATACATGCTTCATCTTGAGAAAGCCAAATAATTACTTGGCCGTAGCAGCTGTAATTATTTTTTGGCTGTGAGGAGCTGTTCAGCTTCCAATTGTCATTTGTCAGTAGAATGAGTCCAGGAAAATCTGCTAGGTCAGATACACCTGCATCCAATGAAGTGAATGCACAAGGAGGAGGAATCTGAGAATGGAAATGGTGGTTTTGCTATTTGCACCGTACAGGGTTGACGTTGAACTATCCAATCAAAATCGAGATTCGAACGGAATATTCTAAATTCATTGGTGAAATTCATTTCGACCATGCACAGTGGAAACTAATTCATAGTCACTGAGGATCCTGTGGCTAATCACCCACTATAGTTACTCGTCAGAAAAACCGCGTGTCCCCACACGTCAAATATGAACGGGAAAATCTAGACATGAACAACACATGAAATAATACATTATGAATTTATTGATTACAGAAATGTGATAGTGAATTATTACCACATTAAAAATACGCCACATCTGTATAAATGTGGTAGTTATTCACTACCACATTTCTTTGTCCCCGGCTCCCGCCACGGCCACCGTCATGAACATTGTTCGCGCTTCCTAAGAAAGAGAAATTTTTATTCTTGATTTTCATTTAAACTATTTATAGTTATATTTTTTACTAATTTTTTATAAGAAAAAATTGTACAGTTTACCGACTAACCTTCGATTCTCCTTTCTTTCTCCTTATCTGCCTCTGTCCTATCTTCCTCTCTCTTTCTTTTTCGGGTTTCTTGCGACATATAGAAACTTAAACATGAAATGATATTAGTAAATTGGTAGGCCAAGCTTGCCAGAAATTTTCATTGTTTTTATATTGAAAATTTCACTCACACTTTGTTACGCTGCTTCCGGGTTTGACGCCGACGATCAGTTGATGTCGAAGCTGTTACAGTATTTACTGGCTACGGGAATTTAACAGGTGGCTGCTGCAGCAGCACGAAGCTAATTCAAGTTTCGTCAAAAATATCGTGTGGACTGATGATTCATCATTCAGCAGGGAAGGGATTTTCAATTTCCACAATAGTCATATGTGTACAAGGGAAAATCCACACGCAATGCGTGTGCGCAACTTTCAGACACGATGGAGAATAAACGTGTGGGCTGGCCTCGTCGGCAATAGTCTCGTAAGTACAATGATTGTAAATTTGATAAAATCCACAACCACCTCACGTACCGCACAGGTGCCCTTCTCCCTTGTGCCCGTAAAAGGTTTCCAAAAATCGTGTCTCACAAACAAAGCCTTCAAAAGTTTACCAAATATTCCAAAATGTAAGTATGTCGAGTCGTCAACCAAAAGTCCAGGAAAATCCACTATAACGCTCTCGAAATTCGCACACGTGCTAAATCACCCGTTGCCGGAAAGATCCGGCAAGTCCGAAGATTGCCGAATCCTATTGTCTACGGTTCGCCGAATTTAGCCGAAGGGATTCCCGTCTCTCGGGAATTCCTTGCCTTTCATCCTCCCTTGTCTAGCGGGCGGTCAAAACAAAAATACCCCCCTCTCGGGATACCTTGTCTTCCAGATCGCAGGCGAGGACGATCAGGTTCCCGGCTGGTGGACAGCGGGGAGCAGGTGGTCGGCGGCTTCATCGGCTTAGGATATTAGGCCTCTTGCCTCGCCATGCGATCCGCCCTGCCGCCACTGGCAGCGAGGCCCCCTCCCGACTCGATCGCGCGACCCTCAGCGAGATTGCCATTAATGAAACGCGACGTGCCCAAGCGCTCATGACGCCACGCCACATTTAATTATTATGAATTCTATGGACTAATAATAATAAATTTAGAAACTAATTTGCAGGGGACAACCATAACCCCCAAAGAACACTCAAGTGTAAAAAACTATGCCAAGTACAGGAGTGCTGTAAATTCCTCTAACAAAAAGTATGGAAATCATATTATTAATGCCAAGTACATAAGTCACTGCATGTCTGCCTATTATATGATCTAGCATTAACGCATCATTTTAATTATTTTTCCAAAATTTCCTATAACGTTTTCGCTACTTTTTATATTACTACTGCTTCTCGTATTTACTTATGATTTAATGGTTATTCAATAATTAATAAAATTAATTATTAGATGCTTCGTTATGGGGTACTACTTGGTGGGTTCATGAGGAGAAGTAGGAGAATTTTTTCCATCTTAGTTAATTTTTTTGCTCTACAACTTTTGTATTTAATTTTTCCTATATCATTTGAAATGACAAAGATACTTTTTTTATTTCGAACGCAAGTTAAACTAACAATAGTAATATTCTCATTCGATACGCAATCACAAAATATTCAATAGTCGTCACGCCAAATTTTCGAAATTGTGCACCGTTTTATCGTAAACTGCAAATGTGCATCTTAGCTGATATACTCTATATATGATATATTAATTATCAATTGCTGTAGAGGATAACACATTGAAGTAATTCAATAGTAAAATGCTAGTATACTTAAATTATTTAAAAAAAAGTATTCGGACTCACTTGTTGATTCCATCAAAATCACCACCAACTCCAATGTGCTCCACGCCAATCAGACTTCTAATATAGTATATGTGTTCAGCGACGTCTGAGACAGTAGCTTGAGGTCCGCATTTTACGAAGTAATTGTAAAATGTGACCATCACTAGTCCTCCATTAGATGCCTAGAAGATCATGAGAAACAGTCTTATAATTCTTGTATAGAAAATTCTCTTCGAAGTATAATATTTTCAATAAATCTTTTTTATCACAAACAAAAATGGCATCACTGTGTAAAAAAAAATCAGAATCTTTTACGTATGGACATGAATTTACCTTTTGAAGGTCAATTGAACAATAGGAATAGAATTCATTTTGCAACAATCATATGATAGATGCGGCGATGATATATTTTCTTGACCAGCTCCAGAATTCAGAAATTCGCAATAAGTGAAGATTATCGGTAATTCCGAACCTTTCTGTATACGTAAGCAAAATGATACAAAAATAATACTAAATAAAGAAATTCACCACACATACACATTCATGAAAGAAACTTCGCCAAGTATAGGATTGCTGAAGTGATTGTATTTATATCATGCACAATTATTCTATTAGCAAAAACAATTGAAATCATATTATAATTCCAAGTATATAAATCACCACATATCTGCGTATTATATGATCTAGCAACAGCTCATCATTTTAGTTGTATTTTCGAAATTTCTTATAATGTCTTCGTTACGTTTTTGTGTTACTACTGATCCTTATATTAAATTATGATTTAATGGTCATTTCATAATTAATAAAAAGTTTGAAGATTCCTTATCAAGTACTACTTGGCGGATCTGTATCCGAGGTCAGTATTATAACATTTTTGGCACATACCCCTCCGAGTAGCACTCGATTAGGAATCTCCTAACGTTTTATTAATTACTAAATGACCATTAAATCATTATTAAATGTCAGAAACAGCAGTAACACAACTAAATAACGAAAACATTATAAGAAATTTCGAAAATACAATGAACATGATGAGCTAATAGTAGATCATATAATACGCAGATATGTAATGATTTATACAGGGTGTCCCTAAATTGTCTTACTAACTGCGTACAGCAATGTTCTAGGTTTATCGCTGATAACGAAAATGACTTTCCTCGCAAGAGCCGTCTAAAGTTGACCAATCAGAGCCAAGTATCGACAGAAACGTAGGCACCTCCGTTTTCTGAGTTTTCTGCTTTTGTGATTCTTTTCGGTCTACATCGTTTTTCGAGATATACACTGCTGTAATCTGAAGTTGCATGCAAAATTATGCAGAAACTTTCCGAGATTTCAGTTGAACGAGACCACACATCTGGAATTTCTTTTTTTTTTATGTGAATATCGCGCAAGGCAAATGAGATTACCCCACAGTTGAATCATAAAGATTGTAACGTATTTTTTTTCTTAACTCGACACCCATAAGCAAAATCCGAGAACGAACTAATCTTCGAGAACCAACCTACGTTATCTTCGGCCATCCACCCTTCGCTCATGCATCCGCAAACCAAGCGGGCGCCAATCAATTCTTGTATCACCGGGAATTGACGAGCCGGTATAAACTGGGAGTTGGGGTGGAACAGGCCCAACTCCACAAAAAACGAGAGCTCTGACGGAACCTATCGGAAAGGCGATAGCTTAGCGGATCCTTTCGATTTGTGGGGACGCGTTAAATCGAGAAACGCAACCGTAGGTGCTGATATTTGGGCTCGCGTAAAATCAGCAAAAGCAACTGGATGCACGAACGAAAGCGGACGGAAACGGAAATGCACGGCCGCTCAGGCTGCTAGGTTACGGTAGAGAGGTTCGGAGTAAGCGTCAGGCAAATAGTGCGCGATACAGAGAACAGCTGATCGAGAACGTAACAGATCGAAATCTCTTCACCAATTAATAAACTGGGAGCCCTCACCGGAGCTGATGCAGCTGATCCGTGATGATCGAGAACCGTATCGAAGGGACAATCAGGTGGGCACTGCACTAGGGCACAGCACTACACCTCAGGAACACTCACAGGAAATCCATAGGAATTCCTGGGTATCGCGAGAAGAACGCGAGAACTACACGAGCGAGAACTGTCTCTACGGTATCGAAACGCGGCTAGAAAAACTATACACAGATAGCACGGGAGAGCGAGCCAGCTCGTGACACCTCGGTCGACGCCCCGAGACAGACTAATTTTGACAATAGCCAAATTCGGGAACTAATCATTCTGATTGGTCGAGATCCCTGTAGACGATAACTCTTCCTTTCCTTCGAGTCCTCCCTTTAAACCAAATCGAGAGCGTTCTTTAACGAACCGGTACATAACATAACTGGAGATCCTCGACGGCCGCCTCCCCAAGGCATCGGGCGACAGCTGGGCACCACATCCCTAACTCGGGCAAGAGGTTCCTCCCCTGTCTTTAACTTTATCCAAACCGTAGCCTCCACCCGCTCTACAGCCCTTTGCCCATCTCCAGCGGGACGCCGGTGTTTCATTGGGGCTTCTGCCGGTCCGTGGAGACGTCTCCGTCGGGTACTCTCCTCTGCCGGGCAACTCGGTACGTCGAGACTATCTCCCCTCGGCAGATTCGAGCACCTCTACCTCAACTACACAATAACGAAATCTTCCGATAGCATTGGCATAACTGTACTAATCAACCCGAGAGTATAGTTTCTGAACCAGGTGGCGACCCGAAGGGAGCCGAAAGGCGAGAACGTTATCTGGATCGGTAGCCGGAGTCGCCTTGTGACCGTGATTTGAAAAATCACGTTACAAGATATACATCGCTTTATATCATCCGCAGGACATGCACATCAAATTGTAGCCCTTTCCCACTTCCCAGATAAACGGACGTATAGCACAAGTATAGAAGAAACAATCGCAGATTTGCGGAAGATCATCAGGTGACGTACAAGAAATCTCAGATTGATCCTTCCTATATGAAGCACAGGATAATTGGCATGAAAAACCCGATTATAATCTACAATTAATCGCTCGCAGTATCAAGATGAGTAAATATCGGCCGTAAAGTAATGCATTTGCCTTCCGCGATGTTCACATAAAATAAAAGATATTTTATTCCAAACGTACACGAGATGCATGCACAAGGAATTCCAGACGTGTGATTTTGCTCGTGTGAAATTTCGGAAAGTGTCTGCATATCCCGCGTGGAACGTCAGAGTATAGCAGCGTTTATCTCGAAAAGCAATATAATAAAATAACCGCAAGGGCAGAAAACTTGAAGATCCGAGATGCTAACAATTCTGCGAGGTTTTTTACACGAAAGTTTTTTGTGGGGGATATCACAAGTTTTTGTTCTTTAAGTTATAATATTTTATATATAATATAATATATATATTATATATAATTTATATCATATGATAATCCCTAGCCTCGTGCGAACCTAGCAGCGATTTCAAAGTCATTCTAGAAAAATCTATGTATCGTTTGTTGAAATGCGCAATACCGAACGTTATCTCGCAGAGTCGTGCATCGAGAATGCAGTTCCGCCCCCCCGAGGTGTCAAATTACTCGTAGGAGATACGTACGCGCGCGCGACGTAACTTCATCGAAAGAGGAGGGCTAAGATTTATCTGAATAATATTTCAGAACGCTCCGTCTGGAAGATGCATGGATCCTAAAATTGATTCCAGAAATTTCTATCAGCGGTTCGATTCCTAGAAATTTGCTAAACCTCCCATGCCCATTTTAATCCTTAGAACAAAGGAGAGTTTCCTACAAAAGGAGGAGCAGAACGTGTCTTCATTACTTTACTGTAACAATTCAACCGATGCTGAATAAAATGAAACAACGCAAGCTTAGAATTCGAGTACAGTTACTATTAAGGAATATCGCGGAAGTGAAACACTTAATCGAAGCTAAAAGAGATTATAACAGCTTTTTACGAAATTAAAAAAAATTTCATCTACAGTAAAAATTGATTTCTCAGCAATTAACAAAGTCGCCCGTTTGGATGACTTTCTTCCTACAAAGAAATTGGCTGAGTTGGAACCTCAGGAAGAATACAAAATCACCAGAATAAGAAAAGTTGAAACCAAATATGGGATGAGACTGATCCTCAATGTGGAAGACAGCTTTTCAAGGTGTCTACCTGTAAAAATGGCAAAAGCCTTGAGTGAGGAGGACGATTTCTTGAAGAAGATGACGCAAGCCTGTGAGAAGAATCGAGTCCTCATGCGTTATCCTGGCGGACGGTACAACCGGATCAAGTTCCAATGTATATAAACTTTGTACTCGTGCTTCAACTACTATGTATACGTGTTAAATAAATATGAAACTTATTATTTCTGTTTCTTTATTTTGCAATCCTCATCGTCAAAATACATTTATTATTCCAATAACCAATTCGTTAACAATTTAACGTTTTTCATCGAACATTGGAAATGGGGAACATGATGATGTGAACACCGGGTGAGTAAGTTCTTGCGCAGGTTTTGCAGCGATGGGCATCCCAGATCTCCTAGGTCCGCGATGTGTTCCGATCGCCCTATGAAAGCTCCCAACCAAATCTTCTCCAGCCCTTTGGCGCAGATCCTGAAGGTATCTTGCAGAATGACTTGAAGAATTTTCTTAACGTGGTTCTAAGGTACATCGCCGGAGGTGCAAGCTATCCCATGAAAATTGCGTTCCAACCACAAGTTCATATTCTTGTACTTGGCGAGTAAGCATTTCCATGGACAAGGTGGTTGAAACAGGAAAGTTGCAGGCTCGAAGAGATTGCTACCGACTCTCATCACGGATAGCTCCTTGAGGACAAATTCGTTCGAGGGTTTCTTGAAACCTTGTACATCCACGATGAATTCCATTTTGATGAACTGCGCAGGAGAGACGATTACAGCCTTTTGATACCAATTTTTTCCCCACCCCAACACTGATCGGGTTGTATTGGACTATACGATCGTGCAGGATCAGGCAGAATGCCGATGTATCGGCAGGGAAATTGTCTTACGCCTCGAATTCCAGACGGATATCGCCAGGTCCAAGTTTGAGAGATTCGTTTTGCTTGGAGCAATCGATAAGGATCAAAGGAGCATACTCGAGAAATTCATTTTTCTTCAGCAGAGGTTCGGGATCCTTGCCATAGTACGTAGCTTGAAAGTTTCCATACATCTCTTACAGCAGAGCAAACTGATTACGATCAATGTCAGGATTCAAATTTCCATAGGGATAACATTGTGAATTCAAGAAGAGCTTAACGTCTCTGACGTTGCAGTGAACAAAGTGACTAGCGTTCTTATTTTTCTTGTTCTTTCTACTCGTCTGAAAACCCAGTATCACGTATCGTGGTTTTTCCAATTGAATCGACGTCTTGACGGTCCGCACGTGTTTCGAAGTGGTGGGGAGTAGAGGGTACTTGTACAGATCCCAGATACGAAAGCTCACTGAGATGGGTGCATTCCTCTCGATGAATCTCAGCAGTTGCATCTTTCGTCGATCCGAAACCCTTACGTACGGTATCAGCCATTCCAATTTATGAATTACGACTTTGTATTCTTCCGTAGCAGTTTGCACTATTGCATTGACATCGCTCTTTGATCTTGTCAACATCAACTCGTGTTTAGCGTTAACGACGGTCTTGCGATAATCTTAGGTGAAACCCAGTATCAGTCTGGATACATCGAAGTAACCATCTGCATTGGTCAATTTCTCCCGTTCTCTGACGTCCAGCCAACCGGCGCTCTCAATCAAGGATCGTTGACCTGGACTCAGGGAAGCATATCCCTTCATGAGACTCGTGAAACCGACGTTCTTGTTCCGGTCCATCTCTATAGCATTCATTTCATAGCGAATCTCCTCCAAGAGATGGCAAATGCCATTGTTGACCAGGGTCGTGCTCGCAGTCGCTTTAGACGCATCTTCCTTGACCAGCTTTCCATATACGTGTAGCGAACTTTTGCTCAGTAGTAAGCATAGGTCTTGATGTTGAACGGAGATTCGAACCTCGTCGCTGTTGTTGAACGTTGATGAGGCGTAAGGTTGATGCGCATGCGTTTCACAGTGTGCTATAGATTCATCAAAGACGATCGGTGTCTGAATGTTCAGCGTTTCTTCCTCCATGGTACGCGGCAGACGAAAAGAATGCAACAGAACGAACGCTTTAGTTTCCTCTTGTGACCTTGAAACCTAGATTTTCCAGAAACAAGACGTTTTGACGAGTCAGCAACTCGATGAGTCCCAGAGCGTAATTTTTGTACGGAGAAAGCTCGATGGGAGGGAAGTATTCAGCTTCCAGCATGGAGGAGGTGCCTTATAAAGTTAACGTGAAAGAATCCTCCATGATTGCAAATGCTTAACTGACCTTATGAAATTACATAGCAAGTTTATATAGATGATACTTGTTTTTATGATTTAATTGTGCACGTGGGAACTTCAGACACAAGTGTCCACATGCAAAAGTATAGTACTCCTGATGCCGCTCGTAATTGTACTTTAAACTACCAATACCGAGATATCCGATAAGATATAGCAGTGGTCGAAGATTGCCGAAACTGTCGAAATAAATGACTCGATCGTTTAGTTTTTTGTACGCGACCCAGTGTGTTCCTGGACCATCTTCTTCATCGAAATTGACGATTGCCGACTCGTACTTGTACGGTCCACTCTTCGGCATAGCGTTCCGCATAAAGACTCCGCGAAAATGTGGAATCTTCATGATCTTCGTGTACTTTAGCAGCTCCGCATCGGTCAATGCTTGGCGTGGTAGTTTCACTTCAAGTCTTTTGGCTTCAGATGAAGGCCTAGTCCTTTTCTGTAGGGTTTGAAATATAGTCCTTTGCCTAATGCGATGGCTTCCATCGTCTCGTTGTGCCTCTGACTTTCTTTCAGTTGTTCTTTGTTAGCATTCGCATCGTTCACGGCTTTGGCTATACCTGCGGCACCGCCGGCCAACGCTCCAGCGGCACTGAAGCCCGCAAACACAGGGACGAGGAACGGTAGAAATCCTCCAACTTTGGATGGCGTGCTGACGTGGCGCTTTCCACCTGCTCGTTTGACGGCAGCTTGTGCACCCTTGAGAACAGATCTGATAGCTACACGTGCATCGTTGCTAGGAATCATAGATCGTTTGGCTTCCTCGATGACTTTCCTCAGCGTCACAGTCTTTGGTTTCTTCTTCTTCTTAAGACCCATACCGAGTTCCGACTTGGCACCCATTACGTTCGCCACGGACCAGGCTGCCGCCTTCTCGGCGAGACTCGCGTCTTTAGCGAAAGCGCGCTTCCAAGCTTTGTCCGCCAGTACCCTGTCCGCCGCCCCTCTGTATTCGAGGCTCTTTCGATTCTTCGATGAGGCGATGTCGTGCTCTTTGCAGGCTGCGTCGAGGGGATTGATGCCCAGATCTCCTCGCGCGAGTCTCTTTGCTAGTTTCGTACCGGACCCACAGTACTGATAACCGGGTATATGTAACTCCACGGGTAGACTGTTGATGATCCTATTGACTAACCCTCTGCCACGATAAGATTTTTTCCTCCCAATGCGTTTACGCTTAGGATGCACGATCATATCCCTGCGGTGAAGCAGTTCCGACTGAACAGCGATCCTTATAAACTCGCCATTTATAGTTTCCACATTAGTCAAGATCGAGATGAGGTTCGAGAAGCAGTCCGTTAGACTACCTGTAACGAATTTTAACAAAATCGTGCGAGTAAAGGAGAAGAAGGAGGTCAAGCGACACGGCGAATTACTGCCAAACAGTATACCAGCAGCGCTTTGCGGACCATTGAATTGGGGCAAGACGAACGCACTGCTTCCTCTCATAACTCATCCTAACGGATTAAGATTTGAAGACTTCTACGTATACTCAAAATCGCTTGATCAGCCAAAGTACAAATTTTTAGAACGTTTACTCGCGTCCGTGGACGGTGTCGAGTACTTTTCCTTTACGGAACACGAACAACTGCTGCCACCGAACGAGGCGCGTCGAAATTTGATAATTATTTACGACGACATAGCTTGCGAGAAGCAAGATAACATCAGAGCCTTCTTCTTCATGGGGTGGCACAGGGACGTTGACTGTTTCTATCTCTGTCAGACGTACGCTCGTATTCACAAATATCTGGTACGCGACAATGCTAATCTGCTGGTGCTCTTTAAACAGGACGAAATGAATCTTAAACATGTGTACGATGATCATGTAAACACTGATATGACTTACGCACAGTTTAAAGATCTGGGTTCGACATGCTGGAACGGTGATAAGTATGGGTTCCTCGTAATCGATAAGGACAGCGAGCTCGACGGAGGTAGATACAGAAAAGGATTCGATTGCTTCGTGAGTATAAATGAATGATCATTGAAAAAAAATGAATGCGGCAGTGTTTTGGATTCAGCAGCGATAACATGTACCGTATAAAACTTCTGGAGCAAAAAGACGTCTTACGCCAAATCGCTAAAGCGATTCGCAAAAAGCATAGAATGATAAAATTGGGAAGAGAGAACGTCGAACAGACGATGAGTGAGGTCCTCCAATCGGTAGTGACTCCACTGCAGAAACTAGTGACTTCATCTCAGTCGGAGCGTAATCTTATCAAAGACGAAATTAAGGATGAAATAAAGCAAGAGGTAGAAGCGGATGATACGTTTAGAACAGTCGATGAATCCTTCAAGTCGCTAAAGAATGATTCTTTCGAAGAAGACGATGATGAGCTAGTAAAAGATGAAGATGAAGATGAAGATGAAGAGGAAGAGGAAGAGGAAGAAGAAGAAGAAGAAAAAGGCAAACAGATTGATGAAGAAGGAGATAACGATGACGCAGACGTACCCGTTGATCAGAACGATCCTATGCAACAGTATCTTAATATGCTGCTATCAAGGGAGAATAAACAATTGGATACCACCTATGGTGTACGTAAACTCACCAAGAACAAATTGATGATAGGCGATTCTCCTATCAGTTTTGAGGGTCATCGAATCCATATAGGCGATACGACTTACTTAAAAACTACGGATTTGATCGAACTCTTGTTCAGGAAGGTACCTGACGAGACTAGTATAACCCAGGATGATCTTGAACAATTACAAAAACATTATCTTAAAGACGAATGCACACAGAAAGTACTATAAACCTGATGGTGCAATTTGTAAGAGCAAGAGCTTCAAATTTAATAAGGTTATTGCAAAACTGATCGATCAGCCCTCTGTAATGGGTAAAGGTATTGTGCCGCAGTACATGATCGCTGCTAAGGGTAGACGAACGGATTACGTGTACTGGGACGATCACAACGAACTGGTAGACCGCCTTCGCCTGCTCCTTCCGTCTCAGGAAGCTGGTAACTCCAGTCACTCCGACGAAATCGTATCGATTATCGAAGAATTGCACGAGGCGGGTATCATTTATTAATTTGATAAAACGATCACGAACGTCACTTTGAATATGAGCATCGACGTGTTTGGACGTCAGTTGAGTAGCAGGACCGCGGTTACGAGTAGCCGTGGTCTCCCTGGTGCTGGATTCAAATTCACTGCTGCTGGACACTACGACATTCATAATAAGAGGCTCTGTAACGTTGCCGAACCCGAAGAACAAAATGATGCTGTGACCTTGAATCTGATGAAAACTGTAGTGAAGCAGGAGGTCAATACCGTGTTTCGAGTGACTGCTGAAATGCGCAATGATATCGATAACAACTTGATGATTCAGGCTCCCGGTTCTACCACGAAGGATACGTTGAAATGTTTGCAAGCTGATGTCGAGCCAGGACAAGAGTTGGCTATTCGCAACTCTCTGATCATTTCCCAACTGGAAGACAAACTGAGTGCACTGGAAAATGGATGGAAAAAAGTTAACGGTGGTGAAGGAACTGCATAGCCCTACCAGGAAAAATTACCAGCGTCTAAACGTTGACGTCCGTGGACTGGACGAGACTTGGCAAGCGGATCTCGTTGACATGTCAGCGTACGCAAGAGAGAACCATGGATACAAGTATCTGCTCACCGTCATCGATATATTTTCAACGTTTGCTTGGAACGTGCCGACGAAGAGCAAGAACGCTAAAGACGTGACAACAGCTATGAGATCTATACTGGCGCAGGGTTGAATTCCGAAGAAAATGCATGTTGACCGAGGCCGAGGGTTTTACAATTCCGAATTCGAGAATCTTATCCGAAAACACGGTATTACCTTCTACTCGACATTCAGTAACTTGAAGGCATCGATCTGCGAGCGCTTTAATCGTACTCTGAAGAGTAAGATGTGGATGCAGTTTAGCCTATAGGGCTATCGCCGCTGGCTGGATATCTTATCGGACTTGGTATCCTCTTACAAGAACAGTAAGCATCGCACCATTGGTATGAAGCCGACGGATGTGACTGCTCGTAACGAGAGGGAACTACTGCAACGAGTGTACAAGAATTTCAAAGTCAAGTCTACACTTAAAGGATCGAAGTTTAAAGTCGGCGACTTCGGCATCTTCGAGAAAGGCTACAAACCCAATTGGACAACCGAAATTTTCACGATAACTTAAGTGAAAAATACCGATTCGGTGACGTACAATCTCAAGGACTACCAGAATCATTCCATCGAAGGTGACTTCTACGAACATGAACTTACCAGCGTCAAGTATCCCGACATATATCTTGTGGAGAAGGTATTGAAGAAACGTGGAAACAAGCTATTTGTGAAATGGCTGGGTTTCGATGATTCGCACAATAGTTGGATCGATAAGTCGGATTTTTAAAGTGTTTGAAATAAACCAGAACTGAAATATTTATTACGTCTTGTTATTTACATTTGTGCAGAATATTTACATTCTTATTATTATATATACATCTTATATTTTATAACCCCACGGAAGGGTATCGGTCGAACCAGGAAGAATGATCCTTTCGTCATCATTCCAGCTCAGTGCTATTTTTTGCTGTTGCACGGTATAAACTTTATGTTTTTTACTCTGAATTAAGTTTTGAGTTTTAACTAAATTTGTATGATATGAAAGACATTGTCTATAATTGTTAAAAGTGATTGTCTTTAGTGTTAGATCCTTTCACTCCCTTAGCTCGCTTTTTAACTTTGCCTTCTCCTAGCACTCTGAAAGAATATAATTTTGCTCGTAATCCTATAAATTCAGCCATAATTTTCCCATTATTTTCATCTTTCATCAAACTCAATATTTTTTTATTTGCTAATGGTACACCGTAAACATTATCTGGGGGATAGTCTGAGGTATCGAATTTATCTAGATTACATTTGATATAATCATATATGTTCGGAACGGTAAAATGATAAAGAAGACTGTCAGTGTCAGTATAAATTAATTTAGCTTGGTTACCAAACGTATTCTTTATGTAATTATAATGGAAGTCATAAATATATATTTTGGAAAGATCGAGAATGGAAAATCCTGCACAAATTGGCTTATTAAACTTAATTTTAACACGACTTAGCTCGATTATAATCATATCTTCGCTTAAAACGGTGCAGCTATGGAAATTTGGTTTCGCTGTAAGAACCTTTGCTCCATACCTTCCATCCCATTTTGTAATAAGTCTAACTTCTTTTTGTTTTCTTACATTTTCCATTGTCTTGCCAAAAACCGCATTATTCATAAGTTTAAAGAAGTTCTTTTCAAAATCATTATCCGCCTTTTTTCTCATTTCAGTGTTTAAATCTATGTATCACTTGAGCCATGGTGACTGTCTAAATTTTAGAACACGGTGGATTTTTGTTAACTTCATGCCTAATATCAAACACTGTTTTAAATTTCGATAATGAATTATGTATCTTTCCTTTGGGAGGAGTGTTGTCATCAATTTTCACCCAATGTTCTTATGTGAAAAGTTTGCCAAACTTTAGATGCATGGACATAATCTGAGTCTGAAATTTCTTCATTATTTAATTCTGAATAAAATTTTTCTTTAGGCGGTAATTGCTCATCATCGAGTATTGTCCAACTGTCCACATAATCGTAAGGAAAAACACCTTTTCTCGTTAATAAGTTAAATTCTTCTTCAGTGCTGCAATTCTTACGAATGATTAATTTTTCACTATTTCTCAGTAACGAGGCTAGTTTGTCAATACTGCTTGACATAAACCTAAATGAATCGATAAATCTCAAATTTACAATTGTATCTTAACGCTTTTCGTAAAGGACATATAACGTTCTTTGTTTACTGGCAATAGGTTCATGGAACCTTCAAAGGGTTTTGCTAAAGCTTTAATCAAGAAATGTGAATCATAACCAGATAAGTTATGAAACAAAACAGGAATGGTATGCGAGTTCTTATAATTTAAATTACAACTCTGGTGCGCAGCACCTCGATATTTACCCGTAAAATGCCAATGATCGCGATGATTTACATCTTGAAATGTGAACGGTTTTTCACAAATGTGGCAAGTCTGTGTAGAATAAAATTCATTTTTTTGTTCGAAATTCAATGCATCCATAGACACATTACGTTTGAGGTGAAATTCTACGAATTGAGCTAACTCTTTTAATTCGTTCACAGACCACTTCATACAATTATTTCCATGATTGGCTTCAAATTTGGAGATGGAGTTATCAAAATTACATTTTAGATAATACGCGATACTGTGTGGAACATGCTTCTGATAGACCGTTGTGTTTGACGATTTAGAAGTATCCGAAACTGACTCTAAAATATACTCAATGTCAGCGTATACAACAAACGGTACAGCTTCTTTGTGTTTATAATTTTTGAATTTTAGAATTTTATCCTTTTCATTTGGTAATTCGACTCTGCATTTATTTATATTTATACAGTCGAGTCTATGTTTTTGGAAAGAAACGTCTGTTTTGAAGTGTCATAGACATCTGTCGCACAGTATGACACAACCATTATGCTTTGAAATTTGAGAACTCAATAAGCGAGACAGATTTCGGATCCAAGCAAAGTGATAAACATTGCAATCTGTGAAATCTATGTCATCTCCATTCGAGTAAATTTCTGTTTTTAGCATAAGTAGATGAATCCTTTCTTTATCTGATTTTTCTTTACTTAAATAAATTGGTACTATCTCATTATTACCCTCATTCTTATCCCTCTCTATTCCATAAACATTTATTGCCAAATCATTCATTTTTTCGAATTTTGCTATATCCTTTAAAGCAATGGGAAAATTTAAACCTTCATATCTTAGCACTGAGCTGAAGTGAGGGTACGAACTGATAACGCCTTACATTATTTTGAACTGGATGAAGAACTAGCGTAACGGACCAGGAAAAGCAGTACGGATCGTTCTTTTTAATGTTCACGACTGCTTTCTCCCTTTCCACATCCGTCGGTAGTTCGATGAAGGTAGACAGGCCGCCGTGTATTGGAATATATTTGTTGATGTTCACTGCCAAATTTATAATTTCAAGCAGTGACCAGCCTGATTCCCTCTCTTGAAAGTCTTCAATTTTTGTCAGTATTTTTTCCCACACATTTCTGTTGAACCATTCGCTGATATCGGTGGACGGTAGAACAACTTCGTTTTTAGTGTTGAAAAACTTTAGTTCTTCAACAATCTCGCCAGCTTTCATGGTTTCGAATTTGCAAGACAAGACGACGTTCACCTTCAAATTTCAATCCTTTCGAAGTGCATTTTTCACTCTAGCAATGAACAATTTTCTGGAATCTTCCAGGAAACGGCCCAAGTCCTTGTGTCGCAAGTTTACAATGACTTCAGCCTTATTCTTCCCTTAAAGGCAGATTCCAAGTCATCCCAACGCACTCTGTCACTTCTTCTCTCTCTCACTGTTGCTTGACCTCTTTTTCGAAGTTGCTGTTTAAATTTTTCGTTGAGAGATTTGAGGATTCCGATCGTTGTCAAAATTTTAGTTTTCTCTCCGATCGTAAGAGTAACGTTTCTCAGGATTTTATTCAAAAATCTAATATTTTGAGTGCCAAATTTTGACCATTTTTCAATTTCTGTTACTGATGATCCCTTCCTTAGAAGTTAATACGCTCCTTCCATAATCTCGATCAACCTTTTACACTTCGCAGAATCCATCTGGTTAATAACGATAATGCACTTGAAGGTTTAACAAACAATGATCACTGCGCATCATCGAAGGGCCTTTTATACGAAGGTTTCAAGGTTTTCCTGAAATTGTTTTGCATCGGTTCGAGCGATAAGGCACCTATCCGAATTGCGCACTTTGCGCTCGAACTTTTCGACGCGCATTCGGAAATGCACAAAGGGTCGCTTATCTTCTGCGAGAAATTCGATACCCTGAATGACAAGATCAAAACAGTGTCCGGCTGCCGCCTGAAGTCTGCATGGAGGGTTGGGGGAGTCATCGAAAACTTCGGCACGGGGCTGCCGTTCGAAACCTGCACGAACCTGCACGAAAGCTTCCTGGACTCGAATGGCTGATGAGAGCCGACGAATTTCCTGGAATCGATGCTGTATTCCGGAGGGCTGCATCCTCGATGCGCAATTCTGCGAGATAACGTTCGAGGTCAAAACGGCTGAAGGCTGCCGTCTGAAATGTGCACGCTCCGGGGGTGGAGGAAGGGGGTTCATCGAAGCTTCTAGAAGGCTACCCCGGGTGGAGGGCAACGTTCAAGTTCAAAACGGCTGAAGGCTGCCGTCTGAAATCTACACGCCCCAGGGAGGGGGACGGGGGTTCATCGAAGCTTGTTGAAGGCTCTCCGGGGTGGGGGGTAAGGGGCTGCCTCCAAACGTCGAGCGAGAGGATCGTCGGCTCTGGAAACGATCCTCCGCGATTTAGCGCGGACGCGAACCGTCGAAGCTTCTAGAAGGTTCTAGAAGGTTCTCAATCGTGTCTGATTCCTAGAATCGAGCGTGAAATTCTGGGAATGTGACGCAAAATTCCTAGAATCGAGTGAAAATTCTTGGAATCAAGGGGTCTTGATGACGTCACTTCCGGAAATGATAGACATATAGGTTGACAACTTAGCACGGACACCCACCTTCGAAGGTTCTAGAGTGTCGGTATTAGGTCGGTGCAGGAATCTGTAT